>CAEMYA010000614.1:150823-199669 GCA_903131615.1 Diplodus sargus
CACACACACACACACACACACACACACACACAAATGCACAAAGCCTGACACAGCCTAATAGATATCATAAACATACAGAATAAAACTGTATTAAAAAACAATACAAACATACATTCAAAGACATGAATAAAGACATGAGAAGGAATAAGTTGATGACATAAAATGATGAAAACAAAGACACGGTCATCATCCTGGACTCTGCAGCAGATCATTGGCTCGGGTGAACTATGCTAACATGTTGTCATCCAATATGTTGTATACATACTTCTTTACTTTTTAACCCAGATTTTACCTTTAGCTTTACCTGAAAAGTGATAGCTAACACAGAGCACGTTCTTCTACAGAGGAAGTGGTGCTTGTGATGGGAGATTGTACAGAATTGCTCAATGAAAATAGTTCCAAAAAATTAATTTGGCCGCATCTACTTTAAGAAGTTCATGATATTTTCATCTACGCTATTTCAGACTTTTCGTAGCTCGAAGCTCTACATCCCATTCACCCGCAAATGCCCCAAAGTAGCTTTTCAGTGTGTGAATGTGCAGAACAATCAACTACAACTTGCCTAAAACCACTTGGAGAAACAAAAATAACTGTAAGAAAATTAAAGTTACTTAAGATTAAGCAAAACAAAAGACATTCAGCACATGTATGAAATAGTACAAGAAACATACAAGATAATAACACTTCAAAAAGTACCAGAAAGACAAGACACCTGATGAACAGAAGAATCCAAAGAAATGTCACATTTGTTTTGCTTGTTTGTGGCCCTGTGGTGGCCTTAAGCATCTAATTAGTTTGCCTATGCTTTGACAGGCAGCTTATTGTTCAAAAAATGTTAATAGTTTCATCAACAGTTAGTCTTTGCTTTGTGTTAGTTTTATTTGTTTGCCATCACTAATCATGCTAACTGCTGTATGAAGATAATCCCAGCTAACCCAGCTATGAGCTGTTAGCAAAGCGCACCAGAGCCTTTAATCTACAGCAGACACATGAGTGTGTTTGGTGTCTATGAGCTCATTGTTTAATGTAGGGGCCGTCCGGCAGGACAATGTAACCCCTCAACAGCCTCAGTACCAGCTGTACATACACCACGCACGATCTACACATACACACACACACATGCAAACACACATAGATGTGGCTGAATGGTCGGTGTTGTGCAGACAGTGTTGTACGGTGGTGTCATGCTGTGTCGTGTCGTTTCGCCACATTGTGATGACTGGTATTGCAGAGAAATATGGTCCCCGAGGAAATTTGTACCCCCCAGGTACAATTTGGTAGCATTGCTAACTTTTCCTCCCCTTCTCTCTCTTTCCCCCCCTTTTTCCTCCAACTATGCTCCTCCTCTTTCTCTACTCTGACCTCTACATCTTGAGCCCAGTTTCAGTAGTTGTTCCACATGTTCCCGTTACACATGCCAAGTGTTCGACAAGTGGCCATTTGCAGGGTGGGGGATGGGTTTTTGAAATGAAATGCAGGCTTCGTGGTTCATTGGAATAATATTAATACAATAATGATAATGAAATCATGTAGTGATTGATAAAGTATGCAGATGAACTGATGTCATACATTTTCTCCTTTTCCAAATTACCCTAATATTGCTGTATTTGTACTGTATACCACATATCGGGCTCCTTGAGCTCACTTGAACTTCCAGAATAAAAGCACTTAAGATGGTAGAGGGGCCATTTGAAACAACTTGTGAAATGGGGCTTTGCATCATTTCCCCTTCATCCCCAGTTTGTATAAACTTGTGATTTGTCCTCAGAAACAGCACATCTTAGCAGCACAAAGTCTTTTTAACATGTGTCATGTTCTCATCAGTCTGATTAATGATGTTTTTTCTCACTTTTTGGAATTTTGCCACATTTTTATCAGTATTATTTATGTGTAATTTTAGATTGGGGGAGGGGGGTAATTAAGTGGGGCAGGTGTGTGTATGGGGAGGTTATAATACTTTCACATTTCCATGTGATGATTCTGTATTTTAGTGGTTCTGCACACACACAAATACAAACAAACACACATACACATGCGCATACATCAATCATCCTGAGAGTTTCAACTCTCACATTTTCATGTTTAGTTTTCTCTACCTTTCTTTCAAACAACCCTAATGTGACCAAAACTACAGTTTGTAAGTTGAATTTAATACTATAGATACTAATAGTCAACTTGTCATTGGTGACATGAACAGATGATTACTGTGATCTCTGGGTGGCGTTTCGTTGCACAGCAAAAGCGTCACTGAAGGTTGGAGACTATCTTTTCCTAAGAGCGATTTAAGGTGTAGGAATTTTAACATCTCCCGAAGAAGTTGAGGGTATTTGAAATGAGATGGTGGGTGTAATGGGATGAAGTGGCGTAACTTGATAGATGGGGAAACACTGAATTGTAAAAGGAAGGAGAGGTGAGGTGCTACAGAAACCAGAAAAACAAGATGGTGCTCACCATCAGTGGCTGCAGGGATTGATTTAACTGGTGTAGTGTTATTGAGTATGACCAAGGTGAATGATGTCCCAGCTAATAAGCTCATGGTTTAGGAATGATTTGCTTTACAGTGTATATTTGGTGCAACAGTTTATCTCCTCAGGTGCTACTATATTGACTTCTGTATACTGTAATTGCAACTGCAGTTGCAAAATGAGTTATTACAAATAAGATCAACTAAAATGTGATCACCCTGATGAGATTTTAACTTTAAAATTCAGGTCTTAGCTATTCTTGTTAGGTTTTTTTAAGAGACTGATAAGACTTCACAAATCAGACCTGTGAGCAGTCACAACTTTGAACTTGAATTTGAATATATTTCTGTTCTGATGCAGTGTATACAGCAGGGGGAAATCAGGACATGCAATGACTTTAATCCTCTGTCACCAGTGTGCAGGGCTGTTCTGTTTGTATTATATTTGAAGTTATGTTGAGTCAGCCAATAGAATCAGAGGATTGTATCTGCTGTCCTGGTTCTAGCTGTGAAGGAAGGTGCTGATTCTCTATCTGCCAGTAGAGACGATTGAGAGGGTGTTCAGCATGATGATCAAGATGGTTGTGAGGTTGATGGTGATAGTGGTGATGATGTTGGTCTTTGAAGGGTTTGATTTGATGAGACCACCAGCACACAAACACACACACACACACATACATACACACACGCAGCAACACAAACAAATCCACTCCACCACCGCCATCACTCTGAGCCATAACTCTTTGCTCTTTTACTTTTCACCAATAACATTTCACTATTTTATTATCAACTTTAAATCTTTGAAACTTTTTAAATGTGAACTCATTGAATTAGAAAAAAGAAATGTGTTTCTTTTCTTTTTCTTTTTTTGTGGGCAGTAATAAGCACTGTACCTGCATTAACTCTGTATAAAGATATACATATATGTGAAACAGTTGAGGTGAGCAGCCGGGAGAATGATTTCCTATTGGTTACAGAGTCTGGAGGGGGTGGCTCAGTCCCAATGTCCTGAGCTTTTACTCCCTAAGAGAGCTGCATTTACACACACATAAAAGAAATTAAGTTTTCACATCTTTGCAACATACTCAAAATATGTATTTAAAAAAAAGAAGCTGTGCCACAAATCATTACGTTTTGCCTCTCTGCAAGATGATTTTCACATGGCAGTGGTTATATAGGCTGATTAAGTGTCTGTAAAAATATTTCTTAAACTAATGGTTGATTCCAGTAAAATAAGTAAAACCACATGCGTAGCCCTTTAAAGGTGCAATGTGTACTGGCCACCTGTTGGATTCATACTCCAAACAGATGGGGGGCCAGAGTAACCACTAACTCCTGCTAACTGTAGCTGGCATTTGCTAGTTAACACAGTTAGCCATGAGGCCAGTGGTACATCATAGAAACTGCATATACTCTGACAGGAGCCAGTGTAAATGCCAAACTAATGTAGACAGCCAGTCAACATAACATACAATGACACATTTACTGGCTGAGTGTCCACACAAGCACTGAACTTGTGCCTGTGTGGAGTCTAATTTCATCCACATGTATTTTAGTAAAACAAAAATGTAAATCTAGCTCTTGTGTTCTGTAAATGCAGCTACATTTGACAAAAAAATTAAAACACCTACTATCAGTGTCGATGATGGGAGACTCCACCAGACTTGTGTCCTGTTCAGGTGTGTCTCGGCTGCATACAGTCAGTATTTTTAAGGGTCTAGTTTTACAGTAACAGTATTTTATTATTTCATTGCCTGACAATGGATGTCTTGTCAGTGTTTTTAACCTCAGATAAAAGAAAAAAATAGTTTTTTGTGCACTTATTGACCATTGTGAGCTCTCTCTCTCTCTTATTCTTGGTGTGTAAGTGCATTGAGATCCCCATAGTGGGACCTGTGTATAGTCTTGCAGCATTGGTTATAACCTGAAGAAATAACAATGATGAAAATGAACGAATTCATATTAATGAAGATAATCTTATACTAAGTAAAAAAAAATAATTAAAAGACAGTGAATCTAGTTGTTGTTTGTGGCATGGTTATGCATTCAATGGTCATAATTTTAATGATTAAAACAATACAAAAAAAAATATATATATTTTCCACTGGCGCTGTTCTGCTGTTTTTGTTTTGTTTTCCACTTTTCAGTGTGCAGTATTGCCGTTCCTGTTGCTAATGGTGTTGCTAAGCTAGCTTGCTTGCTCAGTTGTTTACCACCAGAGCAATATATTGTAGCAGTTTGATGAAATCAAGACATAAACAAGAAACCCATACCCGTAAATTTCTGGCATAAAAGTGCATGAATCTTTGATTGCAAGACTTAAGTGATATGATCATGGTGTTCTTTATTGTTTGTCCTAATAAAGCAGATTTGCAGATGTGGCGTAATGTATTGCTCTGGCCACCCATTGTCATGCACCGACCTCTGCTCACATTCCTCAGTCTGGCTGTTTAGGCTACATTCGATCGTGGATGTCTGGTTCAGTCCAGATTTTTCTGACCATATTTGAACTAAAAAGTGACTCATGTCTTATATCCTGTGTGCTGGAAACAAACGCGTGTGTACACAAGAGTCACTGGTGCATAAGTAAAGCTCCATATAACCAAGCAACAAGCACAGTCTGCCCAGCTCACACTGCCAAATCATCTGTAATGGACGCTAACCAGGCAAAATAATATATCAGGCAATTTCTGAAGCATATTTAGAGCTGTACAATCACGTCTGAAGGTGAAGAAGAATGAATACTGGCTGATATGAAATTCCACTTAAAATTGGAATGTGGCCCAAAAAAGACCTTAAAATATGTAGTTTTTCATGTAAGTAAAAATGTCAAATTGGCTCATCTTCGCCAGGCGGTGTAAATGGAGCCTAAATGAAGCCTTGAAAATATCCAGCTTCTGTTACAGCCAGGAAGAGGGTGTGAGCAGCTCGCTCTCCATTTGATTAAAGTCTCCTCATTTACTTTCAAACCCTTGTCTCCTTGTAAAGATGAATAAGTATTGACACCTTCCAATCCTGCGTCCTTCATATCTACCCCCTGACCACACACTTTTGTGACAGGATTCAGAAAAATGCCCAATTCAGCACATAAAGCATGAATTCCAATAAGACAAAATCTGATTTCTGACCCTCTGTGAGAAAGAATTGATCTGTTTTTGACTGTTTCTGCAGCTATAAAACCTCAGCTCTGTATCACAGGATGAAAAATCAGATCCTCTGTGCCTGAACAAATTCAGCTCTTTGTCCATCATGAACTGAACCACAGATCTCCAAACTAATGATGTCAGTCTGTTACCTTAAACTGATCATCACATGTTTCAGATCAATGCATTATGTCAGGTTGGATATTTTGGACGATCAGAGTAGTTATTTTTTTTCTTTTTGTTTTTTGTCTGTTTCTCCATAGTATTCTAGACTTTTTGTACTTTCCTCTGGTTGCTTAGTAGCAGGCTTTATCTGATTCACTCCTCCATTTTTGTACATATCTGTGCCAACAGCTTGGGCAGACAGTGGCTTTTTTATTTGTAAAGACATAAACCTGCTTGCGTATATAAATAAAATGAAATAATACACTTGTGTACTTGTTAATAAGGGAACATTCTGAGTTTGTGTCTTCATTTCACATTTTACACTTGTATGTTTGTCTAAAAGGCCTTGCAGATAATTTCAACATTTATAAAATTGTGTTGGTTGGTTGAGGTAATAGTGTAATAGTAATGCAAAATTTGTTCTGTGGTGATCTAAAATATTTGCCATATTTATATGAAAGTACCAAACAGTATGAGTTCTGGTGGCTGTCAAGTTGGAAGAAAGACCGCAGTATCAATACTATATCATACCAAGAGAATGGAGCACGTGCGACAGTGTGGACCTGAGCATGATGTCCACAGCAGAGTGAGATGCTGCACTGAGGCCGTCAATGCATTTTCCATCCAATTCGTCAATATCAAATGTTATTGTTGCGAGTGTAATCAAAATGTTTTTGAATAATGTAGGAGATATACTACTTGATAATAAAGGTAATTAATCACTGGCTATTAATAACGCACTCGTAAATGGGGCACCACCTCCGTTAATTTATCTATTGGAATAAGCTGGAGGGAATTATTCCAAAAATCTAACTGTACAAGTTTGGCTTGAACAGTTCAAATCAGTTACAAATCCATTTATTCAAATTCAAAATCTATATTCAATCTCATATTCCGAAGAAGTGATTCCTTTACACATCGATTTTCCACATCAAATTAAACTTGCACAGACAGGGACATACAGTTATATATGTTAATTTACTAGAATAATGCAGAGTAAATAAAATGACATGATAATTCAACAAATGACAACAGGTAACTTAACGTATTATGGGAGTAAATTTTACACTAAGAAATCCCTAACCGAAATTCTCTTTAAGCTTATAAGATGGGGATCCAGACACCAACTCTTCTGTGAATCCAGTGGTGTGCAGGAGGTTCAGCCTACTTTGTTTGTAGATGGATGAAGTCCACGGCTTTGGTTTTCTCCGGCTCTCTCAGCTCGACAGCGGGTGCGCAGCGCCCGTCCAACAGCCAGGGAAAGTTGCGTCTCGTCTCTGGTGACGAGGCTCTGTCCACGGGCCCAGTGGGATATTCGCTTGAGTACGCTGTTGGCGGCCGGTTTCGGCTGGATAATAATGTCTCTGTTCAGGTGGAACGTCAGCACGGCTTCTTGAGCAGTCGACTGCTGCACCGGCTTTCTAAATGATGATCAATGTCTTAATTAAGATTTCTTAGAGTGGTGGTTCTTCAGCTTCGATTATGAACTAATTTAATTTCTTGTCTAAAAATAACTGGAGGATGAAACGCTCGCTGGGCGAATCTTCTGTCATCACTAAATACAAGAATTAGATTAAGTTAACTTCTTCTGAGTCAGGCAATGATACTTAGCAATATATTAAAGAAAACAAAAAGAAATAAGTTTCGTTCGTATTCGAGCTTATCAAAAATAAATGTACTTCGAAACCGCGAGTTATAACTTGAAGAAAAATTCAACACGTGGTTGAAATCTGCAGAGATTGCTAGTCTTGGAGCGTGTCGCAAAAATTAAGTAAAGTACTGAAACCAAAAGTAGAAACGAAAGAGTAAAGTCTCAAGAGGTTAAGAGTTTCAAAAAGAGGGCGAGAGGGGAGAAAGGATTCTCCTCTTGTATCTTTTAGTCTGAGGGCGGAACTGCGAGCGGGCCACAGTGTCACATCCTCTGGCAAAATCACAGTTTAGCTCACGGAATTTATTAAACTGCTATTATGTCTTTAAAGTTTTGAGATCGCGATTCACCGTTCACAGAAATCCACCATGGTTTAACAGACATTGTTTGCATGATTTAACATGACATAACCGAAATCACTTAATAAAAAAAGGAAAAGCTAAAACGTATTCAAAAATATCAAACACACATGCATATACAGCAGCACTGATGACTCATACATATTTCGTCTAGTGCTAGCTTAATCCTTGGTACAAAAATGTGTGTCAGAGGTATTTACTGTATAAGATTTATAGACATTTAGGTCTATAAATGTAAAATAAAGTCTGTTTTGAAAGTCCTCTTCCAACTATACCAGAACTTACCAAAAGGTGGAACTGTGGTTCTACCAAACCTCAGACATATTAAACACAGAATCCTTATTTTGAGTTTATCTAATGTTAGAAAAACATCAAATTTATGACCTTCTTATGCTGGTTGTGAATCTCACTTTTTTTGAAAAGATGAAATTCTAGTTTAATACTCATCCAGGATTAAACTGAAATCAGGGTTAGGGTTAAGTACTGACTTCTGCTGTGGTTTGGAATGCAAACAGACTTTAAGAAAAACATGTCGTAACTTACACCTTGACAAGACAAGAGCGAACACCAGATGTTGATTCCAGAGTACTGTTTTCTCTGGAAGGGCGACTGTCATGTCAAAGGAGAAACGACACGATCCAGTGACCATCCTTTCCTAATTTACAATCAAAAAGGCAACACTTCTTTGTAAGACAACAACTGTTCCCAGATTCAGTTGCTCTAGGTCCTGAACTCCTGAGTGTTGAGTGTCGGTTTTACCTGAGAAAGGAGGGTGAAAAGGGGGTCTAAGTGTCTTAAAGAAAAGGGGGGGGAGCAAATGGTGACTTCACTTTGCAGGAGGAACGTGTCTCCCTAATTCACAGAGTCTCATCTCCTTGCCAGGTCAAAAGGTGAGAGTGGGGCTTCCAGGCCCATGTGCTAGAAAACAGTCAAAGTAGGTTAAAGGTGAATCAGAGACCAATACAGGGTCTCTTGTGATGAGGAGACGAGAGGACATGTTCCTACAATAATTATGTAAATGCTTAAACTAATATGGAGACAATGGTTTACTGTAGATCCCCGTATATAAACATACACTGCAAACGTGAAACATTTGAAAAATGACAACCTGACCACAAAAATGATGAAAAGTGACACTTGGTTGACAAACAGGTGACGGGTGAGATATTGCAAATGAACACTTAAAGGTCAAAACATCCAGGTGATTATTTGTTAGCTATGTTTGGTGAGACAAAATGTATGCAGTACTCACCAAATGAATCCCAAGAGCACAGGACTCAGGAATAATTTCACATGCCAATGAGCAACAAAATCTATCTTAGAGCAGGCTGTCGTGGCTAAAGGGGTTAAGGATTAGACTTATATAGAAGGTCACTTCTTATTTTTCTTTTTTTCAGTTTTCCATTGCTGTTTGGTTAGGTTGAGGAAAAGAAGGTTTGGGTGGTATCACTTCAGAACACACAGTTAAAGCTGTTAATATTTTCTGTTTTCACAGCCTTAACCAAGTGTTATGAACTTCTCTCATGTTCGTTATTTCTGGTCTCTTTCGGGTATAACTTTCCAAAAACCTTGATCGGGCAGCTGCTGTGATGGTCCGGAAGCAACATTAATTGTGATTGCAATTAGTTGTGATCTTCCAGGAAAAACACTAACAAGGTGATATCAACATTGTGCTCTACAAAGCAAATAGAGGCAGAAACAGCACAGTTTCAAACTGGATTGTCAAAAGGGCTACACATCTGGGGGTGAGTGGGAGTTTTTAGAAATTAGTCCTACAATTTTTCTTCTTGGGAAGAAGAAAAAGGGCTGACATTTTAATATGTAGTTTGGTATGGTCCACATATGGATTTATGGAGTGCCTAGAGGAACATCTCACAATATCCCTCCAACAACAAGATCATTTAGAATCTGTAAATGAAAACACACTAAAGAATTCCAGAAAAAAAACTCATCCTACCACAACTCTTCAGGGGTTCTGTTCAGCTGCTGCCCAGCTTAGCAAAACAATCTGCTGGAAAAACACCCTCCACAATGTTTGCTCTTTCATATGTCTGCTGCTTAAAGCACATTTTAATGTGATGTGTTGAAATGTTCAGGACTTAAGTCTGACTTTTTGTGTGCTGATGTCATAGTTACACTGCATGCATTTAGTTCATTCACCTCTGCTAGTAGGCTGCCATCAATTAGTCAAACTATCCACATAGAGGGGAGAGAACATATATCTCAGCCAACCCATGATCTAATAATTATCTCACTTTAATTATCTCAATTATTTAACAGGCAGAACTTCACTAGAATCAAAGTAAGGACACTTTGTCTGTCAGTGTTTAATGTATTTGAAATGTTATTTGTTTCTACAATTTCGGTTTACATTCAAGACTGACAAACCCTAAAAACAGGATGAAACATTTCCCTTAATGGTACAGTATGAGATACAATCATATATTGCCATGTGTTGTCTTACAATCACACAAAGATTAAACTTTATATACAAAATAAAAAAAAAATATCACTGCAGAAATCCATTACAACAGGTCCAGAAGTTAATTTGTTCCATTGAGAAATTTGTTTATAACAATAACATTCCAAACAATGGAGATTTCTAGGGATAACATGTTTTCTTTAGTAACATCTTTATTTAAAAAGAAAAAAACGGATGAAACGATGTAACTTTTGCTGAGAAGGGACACTTACAAATGCATATATTACTTATGGGCTGATGGCCCAATTAGAGCAGTGTTTTACACAGGAATATCTGTGTGAAGTCTGCAAACATTAGCTAAACATTAGCCATGAGAGCTACTGGTTATATAAGCCAAAGTAAGGCTGAAGCCGCAACACTTCTGAATGAATTTATCTTTAATTCTACACTGTTAAAAATGGGTTTAAGTTGTTAAAATTCTTTCAACCAATGTATAAAGTGAAAATAAACACTGAAAAAAACAGACAGTAACTCTCCCATAAAAAGACAAATCCTGATTTTATCCTCCCTATTTACACAACACTATACATCATTTAATAAAAACAGTCAAACATAGATGAACTGTAACTATGTTACATGTTAGCTCATACTTATAAGCATACTTATCTGAATTAGTCAGAAAAACAAAATCACAAGCAAACCAACAAACCAAAATGTATTTAAGATTTTAATCTATTGTTAACTTTGTGGTGTTACACAAATACTATCATGTTTCTATAAATATCTGAAAAGTCTGAAACCCTCCTATGATCCTGAGTTCTTGGAATTACTATTCGCAAATGATTCACTAAATACTGTCACATTGAGGTTGTAGTCATTTTAAAGGGCTACTACAAAGTTGTAGAAAGCAATTTGTAGTTTCAGGACAAGTGATGTGACTTGAGAGAGGATAGTTTGGGTCTTAAGAGCTCAAGGTTGAAAGTGAAATAAATCCAGCTCATCCTCATCAGAAAAACCACTATACAGGTCAGTTGTGAAAACATCTTATTATGACCCGAATTTATGTTTATTCCTAGCAGGATTCTTAGTAATTATCATGCCAAAAAAGCGAAAGTCAGGTGTAGTAGTTTAAAGACTGACCGAGTCTAAATAGGGAGGTGGAGGGGTGGATTGTTGGGTTAAAGAAACACAGGACTACCTAAATGACTAAACAGGTCGATTGACAGTGACTCTCAAAACAAACTGTATCACAGTTTCCAGCCTTGTTACATAAGTTACTTCATTTACATAATGGAAGTGACTTAACATCAATTGTTGGCAATTTAAAAGAAGCTAACTTAAAGCAACATTATGTAGAAATTGGTATTTTGTGTGATTTGACAAGTGCTACATCATTGTGGTTAATGCAAAGCCCAGGTCTGTAACAATCTGTCACATAAGATGTAGGTGCTAAGTACAAACAAGAGTCATTACGTTATAACAGAGTTATGTGTTGAAGTTAAAGTGAAACTCTCACCTAAATGCAACCTAGGCTTTTTTTTGTGAATGTATATGAGTCAAACCTTTGTGTAAAAGCATAATTACGACGAAAAAGGCACTTTTAAGATTGAGCGTAGTTTTCAATGGGAGTACAAAATCACTATCTTTAAAACACTAAGAAGGCTCGACACAACATGAAACTTTGCTCCTAGTATCATCAGGGTCTCTACACATAGCTAAACTGAACCACCTACACTCTACCCAGTCGTGTCGATCCCCGAGTACGTCTGGGCTGCCATGACGACAGCTAGAGGAAGAAGCTACTGCTAACATGAGTTGTTCAAAAACTTTCTTTTTAGTAAACTCTGTGTACACAAACAATGTTCTCAATGCTCGTGTACATATGTAACGTACGCAACTTTGTAGGTCACTGAAGTTACAGGAGTAAAATAGCTATTTTAAACAAACCACGCATGCCTGTCACTGGTATGCTGCTAAATTAGCTGCTACTAGGACACACTCAAATCTTCCACTGAACTGTCAGAAATAGAGTTGCTTTGTGGGTATTAGACACCAAGCTCTGACAAGGAAGAATAATGTGAGACATAAATTAGATGACACCTCTCACTTCTGCTGCTTCAATTTAACCCCCATTTTTAAAAGAAACTGTCCATCATGATATGGAGTTATTATAACTAAGGTTCAGGAACTCGACCATGCCACTCCTCCTCGCTGATCTGCCACCCAGGCCCAGTCAATCCAACCACCTGCGTCTCATCCACCTAACCATCCGAGTCTTATCAAACCACCTGTGTCTCATCAACTCAACAACCTATTCACATTGATTCAATCACCTGTGAAATTTATAAAGGCAAGTCGAACCAGTTCTCTCCTGTTCGTCCCAAGTTCTTATAACCCTCCCTCGAGACCCTCTTCTTCTCGACTATCTTCTCACAGGATCACCGGCAGCCTAGCCTTTGACATCGACATCCCATGGCAAGAAGATTTTCGAGGAACCCAGGCCATTCCAACACAGGAACCATGGGGGGGATGATAACGCCATGCCGCCCAAAATGTGTGCCCATCAAGACGTACCCCCATTCTGAGTCTCAACCGCCCTGGTTCCCACATAGTCCAGCCAATCTGCACCCCACTCTAACCCCCCTCTTTATCCAACAATCTTGAACCCTCTTTCATTCGTCCACCAACCTCGACCCCTCCCTTTCTTCATCCACCAACCTCAACCCCTTTCCCTCATGCAACGACCCTGACCCGACTTTCCCTTCCTCTCCACAATCTTCTACCAATTCAAATAAACAAACTTAACATTAAATTGTGGCGTGGTCTTGTTAGTGAATCTGAAAATGTCAGGCTTTGTGCAATGTTAAATCAGTGGAGTGCTCCTTTAACTTTAACTTGAACTGAAATCTGGTCCTCTCTGGCTCTTTTAGTGAGTTGGCCAAAATATTTTTTTTACTCATTTGATTTTTCTTTTACAACATTTGATGTAATTTTGTCATTTGTATACACATATACACAACAGAAAACGCATCTATGCAGAAGTGCTAACCAGGCACGGTAAAAGGTTTCCCAATTGAATTAAATGATGCCCAGGTTTTCGTAGATCACATCATCTAGAGACTGGTCAGTGGCTTTGGTTGCTTGTGAAGATGAGGGTGTTGTTTTGCAGACTTGAGCATAAAGGTGTGCAAACGGGTTGGATTTGCTTTCCTTTTTACAAGACTCTTCCTCCATTTTGCTCATGGGTTCTGCATAAATGGGTTCATCATCTACAAAACACTGTGTATTTCCTTTGAACTGAGTGACAGATTGTTTATCCTCCACTGGACTGACTTTATCGTACACCTCCGAGTAGATTGAGTCTAGCTGCTTGATGTTACAGCAAGGATTAGAAGTGGAGGGGTTAGGAGGGGGATTGCTTATGAAACTGGGGGGTTTGAGCGGAAGAACACTTACAGGGTCTACATACAGAGCCATGGTTGGCTGTGGTTTTGGAACAGATTGAATGCAGTCAGCTGGGTCAGCATACACAGCTTCTGACTGTCCACCTCCAGAGTGGCTGTCATGTGTGGGGACCAGTGGGAGAGGCATTAGGGTGATAGGAGCTGGCTGCGGTGATATACTCTCTGACGAATCCTTTGGAACAGGTACACTTTCCTGTGAGGGAGGAGGTTTCCTTTCCTGTGTCCTCAGTTTGTTCTCCAGAATGGCAGTCATATTGGTCGCATCAGGTATTTTGGGCAGGGGGGAATGAGCCTGAATGTTTGTGATGGTAACTTTGTCAGCCTCTTGAATTTGGTTGCCTAAAGTAACAGTTGAAGTCTTCCGTTTGATGGTGCTTTGAATCAGGGAGAAGATTTTGCCAGCCTGTTGCGTCTCAAAGGTAAATGATCCAGGACCAGAGTCACAACGTCGACCTGCTTCAATGGTTAAGGCCAGCTGGTGAGAAGAAGAGGAGAATTAAAGGTTCAATGCAACAGACTACAGCGATGTATAAACATATGGAAAACATGATATGGACAACCTTACCTTATCTTTTCCATATCGTCGCAGCAGTTCATATGGCCATTCTCTAACAATGTTCTTCTTCTGAGTGTCTTTCAGCAGCAGTGACTCTGGCCCCACCTGAAGCCAGTATGACCCCTCCAGGCTGCAACGTGTTGCTGCATTAGTCCTCTGAATTACCACCCAGAACTCTGTGGCTGAACACAAGAAGGAGAATGTTCTTTGTTATAACTATGCTAATAGAACAACTTGCAGTTTAAGAAAGCAGGACACCATTACATCCTGTCAACATACTGTTAAATAGAGTGGCAACATAATTTTACAAAAAAGGGATCTGTAAAAATTCAGTAATTAACAACGAAATTGTAGGCATTAAAGCTGTAGTCTGTAACTATTTTTTGGTTATATTTGCTTAAATCGTCATTATGATCTGACAGTAGAATAAGACACTCCACCCAGTGGCTGTAATTTGATTTGCAAAAACGTACCGCTTCCGGCTAAATGCAGCCAATCAGAGCCAAGGAGAGTGTCTGAAAAGTGTCAATCAATCTCGGCAGTGCCCTTCCACTCCACAGGCACAGTGACTGCTCTTACCTGGTCAGATGCTTTCATGCCTAAACAATGGCGGAGAACTGACAACAACAGAGCTGAAAAATGTCCCACCATTGCCCATGTCAAAGAGAAGAAAAAAGAAGACTGACGAAGAAAAGCAGTGTAAAAACAAAGAACTGGACCAAGCTGGAGAGAAAACACAGATAACTGAAGCTGCAAGCAGCAATGAATGGGCCATCGCAGTCCACACGCGTCGGGATATGCTGCTCTTAGGGCATGCCATGTACCCGACGCCATTGCCTGATTATTGTGTACGCGTTCCTGCACTGTCCGTGTTCCAGACACTGCGACGCAGCCGCCCTGAATTGAGTGGGGCTGAGAGGCTGACTGCTGTGTTTGACATACTAAAGTGCAACTTCAGTGAGCTGACATTCTCCAGCCTGCCCATGAAAGACTATTACAGCACCGTTCCATGAGCTGGTGAGGATGCCATGGATTACTGGATCCGCCTGAACAAGTCTATTGATGCTGCTGATGAGTGTCTGCGCAGACGGGGCAAGCTGGTGGAGGACCCCAGTGCAGAAGTTGTCATGATGTTAATTAACCACCGTCGTGATCCAAGTCTCGCTTTGTCATTTCAACTGAAGGCTCCCGAGAAGTGGACTGCAACTGAGGTCCAGGACCATCTGGATGGTCATGTGAGGAAAACAAGAATAAAGGTAGTTCACTAACAAACTGCAAAATGTATTTCTGCCCCAAGTCTGGGTCTTGTTGATGTCACCTGCCACACAGTTGTTCCAGTGCCTGTCTCAGTGACATGTGAGACAGCACCTCACCCTATGCCCTCCCTCTCATCCACTGCAGCCATTGGCCAGCCTCAGTCACCTGATGGAGCTGTCCATTTGCGACTGCCTTCTACTTCATGCTCCTTGCCTCCTATGCATGCTGCTCCCCCTTCTCCCGGTGCTTCCGGACCCCCAGCAGCTGATCCCTGCGCTGAACAGATGGTGGCTATGTTTGACAAAGTTCTGTCCTTGTGCACTGGTCAAAGGCACACCTATCGGCCCAGCACTTCCCGTGGCCAGCAGAGTGCTCAACATACATCATGCAAAGTTTGTGGCTCAGGAGAACACTCAACCCATGCACACTGTAGACTGCACAGGCTGTGTCTCAACTAGAGTTCTCAACGGGTCGGGCCGGCCCGACAAACCCGACCGGACCTGCAGGTTCGGGTCGGGTTCGGGCCGAAAAGATGCGCAAATGAGCCGGGTCGGGTCGGGCCTCGGGCTTCCTTTTTTATAAAACACATTTCATAAAACACATTTCTTGCAGGTTGTAAATTATATATTGTTTGCTGTGAATCATCACTGTTCACGTGTGGTGAAGAGTGAGTCTGGCTGCTGCTTCATGAGGAGGGGCAGACGCAGAACTGACGCCGCTGCGTGACGTACTCGCGCCTATAGCCTGGCTGGAGAAGATGGAATTGGCTAAAAGTAAACTTGCCACAGGCGAATTCACTCTTGCTTTTCGAGGATTGGGGAAATCGTCTGTTTCTGTCCCTCCAGATAAATGTTCCCACTGGTCGCAGCGCGGTGTCGTCTTTGCAGCGGGAGCGGGTGCTGCTGCTGACGTTGACGCAGCACCTGTCTCCTGGCTCGCGTCACCTTTCCGTCTGCTGTCTGTCTGATCATGATAACAAGTGTATGAGGAAAACAATGCAGGTGCGCGGGGGGTCGGGTTCGGGCAGACAATTAATGCTGGTGTGTCGGGCTGCGTCCGGTTCGGGCTTAAAACCGGCGGGCCGGGTCGGGTCGGGTTGTAATTTTCAGGCCCGTTGAGAACTCTAGTCTCAACTGTTACAGCCCTGGCTATATGAGGCATGAGTGCTCACAGACTTCAAGAAATACAGCCACGCAAATGCCCCCTTCCTCCACACCCACTTTAAACTAGCCAGCCCATGTGACGAGAGGGGCAGCATGGGCAGTGTTCAAGACACCCTCACCAGTGCACCAGATCTTCAGTCTGTGTACATGAACTGTTGCAGTATGTACCCTGCTGACAAGACAGTGATCCTTGTGGGGTCACAAAGAGTTGAAGGAGCAAGTGAGTTGTTTTATTCTCCAGTTTCAATCAGTGGCCAGTCTAATCTGAGAGGGATGCCCGATTCAGGGAGCATGTCATGCACGCTTAGTGAAGATCGGAGTCTAAGCTTAAAGCTGCTGGTGTTGTCTTGACTCTTCAGCCTGTAAAAATCTGAAAGTGTGGTGCTCATCTGATGTGGGGGCCTTCTCAAACGCCCTAAATGTATCTATGATTTGGACATTGACATTTATGGTTCCAGGTTTTTTGTTCCAATGTTTGTAGTGCCAGGACAAAGAGACAAACTCATCATCGGGAGCAATGTACTCCGGCCCATCATTCAAAACATGAAGTCAGACAAAAAGTACTGGGAGCTGGTTTCCTCAAGCAACACTGACCAGGAATGTGAACAGTTTCTCCAGCTACTGTCCTGTATCTCCCGTTGGTCAGGCCCCGAGATGCCAGACAAGATTGGCACAGTAAAGTTGCGACAGGCTGTCACCTTGCTTTCACAGACTGAATATGTTGTGTGGGGGAAACTGCCACCTTCTGCTCCAGTGTCACCAGGGAGCACTGTCATGGTCGAGCCTTCATCCGCCCATTCCACTCCTAAGAACATCATGGTGGGGCGAGTCATAACACCCATGTGGGGGATCACTGGGTCCCAGTGAAGGTCCTCAACCCCACACCGTGCCCAGTGACACTGCGGCGCAATGCTAAGATTGCTGATGTGTTTACCTGTGTTGCTGTTGAGGATATTCCCATTGCTCAAGGGCTGTGCAAATCTCAGAATGACCAACTGACCGGACCTGCTCCATCATTGGGTGCAGCGCCTGACCTGTTGCAGCAGCTTGAAGACTATGGGTTAACTGACCTAGACATCGGTGGCTGTGAGGTGTCAGATGAGTGGAAGAGTAGGTTGGCTGAGCTGGTGTTGGCCTATCAGGATGTCTTCTCTAAGGACAAGCTGGACTGTGGTAAGGCCAAGGAGTTTGTCCATCGTATTCACCTCACTGATGACCGCCCCTTTCGGCTACCCTTTTGACGTGTTCCCCACGCACACTTCAGGGCCAGCAATCTGAAGCTTGCACAGAAAAAGTGTCACCTTCTCAGACGGTCTGTAAGGTTCCTGGGTCATGTGGTGGATGCTAATGGAGTGTCAGTTGACCAGGAAAAAGTGAGGGTCATTACTGGCTTCCAAAAGGAAGATCTCATGGATCCTGCTCCACTGTGGAGTGCCATTTCAGAGGTGGAGGGAGCTACGGGAGCTGTAAGGACTCAAGAGCGATGCAGAGTTAGCTACCTTTCCTGCTTAATGTATGTTTCATTCTATGTTTTTAACCAAAACGCTATCATAGCGGCGGTTACAGTAATACTCGCAGTAGCGCATATAGCCGTACGATGTTGCAGTTGAGCTATGTAGCTTGTTGCTAAATCTACCTTGTTAGCTTGTATGCTAACTCTGGTATTCAGCTTTGTGTTTATGGCTACTGGTTAGAAAAGCTGTCTTTCAAGTGACCAGGCAGTTGTAATTACGTTAGTTTGTGTTCAGGATGCTCTGAAGTGGTTGAATTGGTTTAGAGAAATGACGTTACTCATACTTCAGAAAGGCAGCATGGCGATGATGATTACCTGAATGATTAGCTGGTACCTTCGTCTACAGCGATGTGAGGAACATTGTTTGTTACTCTGGATATCTATAGTGATCAGGCACTCATCATTGTAATTTAGTTGTATTGGTCAGAAATAGAACAATCAGGGCTTATGTTGGTGTTATTTTGAATGCACCATCTAGGTTACCTGGCGCGCTCTGTTACCGTGGTTCTGCTCGTGCACAGCAGGCTCCTCTGTGGGAGGGGCTTTGAAGGCAGGGCTGCAGCAGCAGAGAGGAAGAAGGAGGGACCTGGGAGCTGTATCATTCAAATATTCTGGCTAAGTCTACTTTTTTTCTCAAAACTCCGGACTGCAAATTTAAGATAGTGAGGCCGCATAGTGCAACCTCCTCCATACTGCGGAATTTGCTAATTTTTG
The DNA here is from genome assembly GCA_903131615.1 of Diplodus sargus. NCBI lineage: Eukaryota > Metazoa > Chordata > Actinopteri > Spariformes > Sparidae > Diplodus > Diplodus sargus. Next base: position 169,692 of record CAEMYA010000614.1, read on the forward strand.
TGAAGTAACATACATTATCTCTTTTCTACCATCATTGGCTTTCTGAGTTAAAATGTTTAAAAATGACTAAACCTTTGTTGAGTTGTGTACATTGTCTAAAATGTTTACTCAAGGTAGCAGTGCATTTTATTTGGTTGCCTAACACTCATTACATTTACATTTAGGGCATTTAGCAGACGCTTTTCTCAAAAGCGACTTAGAATAAGTACATTTGTCACAAGAGAGAAACCACGACTTCCGGTTTGATGAGGCAGAGTGCAGACGTGCAAGTGGGGAGCTTCGGCTTAACTTTTCTTTTGCTTTTCAAGCATTGCTTGTCCTTGGGCTGACCCGTGTATTACTGATCTTTTATGTGGGAAAGTGTACTGCGACGTAACGAGCAGCTCAAAGTCTAAACATCAGGGTGAAAACTTCAAGAAACTCACCTTCGAGATGGAAGCTGTTGTTAAGTCCTTACAGTCCCAAGCTACGCTGCTCCTGGAACGAGTGGATGACCTCGAGAATCCGTTTAGGCACTCTAACTTGAGGATTATCAACATACCCGAAGGGAGTGAGAATGACCAAGATCCGACAAAGTTTGTTTTCAACCTGCTAATGAGGGGAGAGCTCACTGCCCCCTTGGCCCAAGACCAGGTGAGGACGGCGTGGGGAAACCGAGGACCTGTATCGTTAAATACCTCCATTTCCAAGAGAAAGAAAAAGTCCTCAGATGGGCCAGACAACACAAGATGGTTTACCGCGGCTCTAAGCTAAGAGTGTATCCAGACATCAGCGCTTCTCTGGCTAAAAAACGGGCTGCATTTAACGGTATCAAAAACTCTCTTTATCTGAAAGGAATTAAATTCCGCCTACTGCATCCTGCCCATCTCCAGGTCTTGTTCCGGGATGAGAACTTTTACTTTGACTCTCCACAAAAAGGCCAGGATTTTTTCGTCGAGCGCATCGCTTCCACCGACAAGTAGAAGTGACTTATATCTGGACTTGGCGCACGTTAAAGTTTATGGACACTTATAAATGGTCAGTAACAGTAAAGATGTGCCAGAAAGACATTGGACATTATGCATATCCAAGCTCGCATACATAACCTGGTGTGGCACTAATGTTAGACAAGATGTAGTTACCAGGGGCTACTTATGTTATTCTTTTGCAACTTGGATGCTGATATGGGTGAACTGTTGCCCCGAGCTATATCCTTGTATTTTGCGCCTACTGTGCACTGTAGACACATTCGCAGATATAGGAACCCTGTCTGCTCAGTGAGTGATTAGTTCACAGATTTATGTCATACGTTAGTAACAGAGTTTATGGAGTCCCGCTGCTAGTTCTTGTTCTTAAGACAAGCTTTGGGAGGATTAGGTGTGTTTATCTGTTCCCTGTTCTGAGGGTTTTTGTTTTGGGGAATTGGGGTGGTAGGTCCTACAGATTTGCTTTTATTTTTATTATTGTCTGTGTGTTTTTAAAATTAATTCCTTCTACAGAGGAGTGTTTCCTCTCACCATATACTTACAAGTTTGTTTATGGTTAATACTAGAGAAAAGGGGGTATCTTGTCTGAGATGTGTCTTTTGGAATTTTAAAGGCATCAACGGCCCAAGGGGTAGAGTATTTTCCCACCTAAAGCATCTTAAGACAGAATTTGCTTTTTTACAGGAGATGCATTTGATTACAAAGGATCACCATAGGTTAAAGACTTCATGGGTTGGCTAAAGTTTCAACTCCAATTTTAATAGCAAAGCAAGAGGTACAGTGATTTTAATTCATAAAAAAATACAGTTTAGCCCAACAGATGTTGTGGCTGACCACCAGTTTGTTATAGTCTCAGGCTCCCTTAATAATGTACCCGTTGTTCTTGTCTATCTCTATGCATCCACTTGGGATGATGAGGCATTTATTAGGAAATTAATCTCACTTTTACCCGATCTAAATTCCCACCACTTAATCTTAGGGGGTGACCTTGTACAATAGACCCTTTGTAGACAAATACAAAACTTTAGACAAAGTTTATAAACTGTCTGTGATTCAGGAGAAAAGGAGAGATAAAGGAGCAGTGTATTCTCGTGTGTAATCTAACGTGTTACCTGTCAATCATTTCATTCCTGTGTCGCCTTTGGTTGTTATCAAACTAACGAGCCAATCAGAGTAAAGTCATTGTGTAAGAGGCGGGACTAGTGGCGCAGGTTAGTTTGGTGTGTAGTGAGCATGCGACAGGAGAGACAGAGACGCTATCGACCCAAGAGCTAAGATGGAGGCATCTTAAGTTAATATCCTGGAGGTCGACTACTCGTGGTCCTGATAAAAACTTCTGTGTCCGTTAGTTTTGGAGCCAAATGTTGGAGTTGGAATGAATACCTCTGTTTTTTTGAGAAATGCTTGATCATTTTACAGCCACATCATTTTCGTTATGCATTATTTGTTTTGGTTGTTTTAAAAACACACACAAAAAAAAATAAATATCCGATTACTCGATTAATCGATCGATAAAGTGCTAGATTAATCGATTACAAAAAGAATCGATAGCTGCAGCCCTAAATAGCAACAAGTTGAATGTTACAAGCTGGATTTGTTAAAGGAGGGTAAGATGGTTAATCCAGTGTCGGGTAAAATGGGGGTCCGTGGAGCTGGTGGGTCTCCATCTTTTGATGTGTCTACATGTTTACGGTTGGTACCAAAATTCTCAGAGCGGGACCCCGACACTTTTTTCTTACTCTTTGAGCGGTTAGCCAAAAACAGGAATTGGAGTGATTCAGAGCAGACCTTGCTGCTCCGGTGTGTAATAACAGGGAAGGCCCAGGAAGCCTATTCTGCTTTATCGATGTCAGACAGTGAAAACTATCTGAAGGTCAAACAGGCAGTGTTAAAGGCTTATGAACTGGTACCGGAGGCATATCGGCAGAAGTTCAGGGGCATCTGGAGGCAGGACCGGGAAACATACGTCGAATTTGCACGTGAACTGTCTACTCTTTTTGGCCGTTGGCGGCTGGCCTCTGAGGTTAAGACCTTTGAAGAACTGTGTGAACTGGTTTTGGTTTTGAGAACCTGACCACTTATCTGAGTGAGAGGAGTGCTGAAACTTTAGCTGAGGCTGCTGTTTTAGCCGATGAATATGCTTTGACTCATAAAGTCCGGGGGGAAAATGGACGTAAGGGTGAGCTAGTGGTTATCCCAGGAGTTCAGGGGGTGACACTCCTGCTTTCAAAACAGCTAGCAATGATGGCAAATGGGATTCTTGTCGAACTTGTAACTCTTGTTTGGGCAAAGGTCACTGGAAAGCTGACTGTCCTGTTTTAAGGTCCAAGCACAAGTCCCACTCAGGTTTCCGTCCTGTTAAACCTGCAGCCTTAGTTGCTCCTGTGCGAGGGACAGTGAACATGCTGCGTGAGAAGGCTGAAGCCATCGGTGTAGTGCAGCAGCACACTAAGCCTGTTGCACTGGTTTCCCGCCTCTCATTTGAGGAGCTGTTGTGTCTCCCTGAGAAATCCTTTGTGAACACTTCAGAGAAAAAACACAACATTGACAAGGCTGAAGATATTGATCCTGGTTATCGAAAACATGTGAGTGAGGGGGTTGTTTCATTGGTAGGGAGTGATGAAAAAGTTCCAGTCAAAATTCTGAGAGATTCTGGTGCTCTGGACTCTTTCATTGTAGCCTCTGTGTTGCCATTTTCAACAGACACTGCCACTGGAGACTCTGTGCTGGTGATGGGTATGGGGTTGAATGTGTTTCCAGTGCTGTTGCATAGGGTTGTCCTCTGTTCAGAACTAGTTAAAGGGGAGGTGTCTGTGGCAGTGCGGCCAGCTCTTCTGGTTCAGGGGGTGCAGGTGATTTTGGGGAATGATCTGATCGATGGTCCATTTCCTGAGTCTCCTGCCTCACTAGTTGTCACCTCTTCTCCAGTTGTTGACCAGGTGGAGGTTGAGCGTGATAACTACAAACAGATTTTTCCAATGTGTGTGGTCACAAGGTCACAGACACTAAACAAACTTGACTTGGTGGTTAAAGAAAAGAGTGTTCCACATGTCCAGTTTCCTTTACCTGCCTTTCCATTCTGTCTCAAAAGCTGAGCTGGTACAGGAGCAGCAGAGGGATCCTGCTCTGACCCAGCTGTTCCAGCAGGTGCGTCCAGTGGAGGAGATGGAGAGTGTGGCCAGGGGGTATTTCTTGGAAGATGACATGTTGGTGAGGAAATGGTTGCCCCAGGGTGAAAGGTTTGTCGGTGACGCTGTTTTTCAGATTGTGGTTCCGTCTGGACTGAGAGCTGGCATATTGAAAACTGCTCATGATATGGGTGCGGGACATGTGGGAGTTAAAAAGACCTATGACAAAGTTTTGCAGTATTTTTATTGACCTCGGCTGAAGAAAGACATCTCTGCCTATATTAAAACATGCCATACTTGTCAGCTCACAGGTAAACCAAACCAGTGCATTAAGCCAGCTCCTTTGCATCCTATAGCAGTTGCAAATCAATCATTTGAACATTTGTTAATTGATTGTGTTGGCCCACTACCTAAGTCTAAGTCTGGAAGTTTGTATCTTTTTACAGTGCTGTGTCAGACAACTCGTTATCCGGCTGCTTTTCCCCTGCGCAACATAACAACTAAGTCAGTGTTGAAAGCTTTGACACAGTTCATGTCTGTTTTTATGGAAGCGAATCTGTTCCATAATTCAAATTAAAATGCATTAACAGAAATGCTTTTTCATTTTCAGAATATAGCTGCATTATGTGACTCAAAAATAAAATGAGTAATAAATTATCCAGATTGCTTTTTCATTTTCTTCTTCAAGACCGCTCATTTTGTTACACAATTAAAATGATAAAGAAAATTACATTTAAGATTTAATTTTCAAAAATATGCCCCAGCAAAAAGGTTGCCAAAATTCAATTTGAAATGTCAAATTTGAAAATTAAAATGCATTAGCAGAAATGCTTTTTCATTTTACGGTCATCGCTGCATTATGTGACTCATAAATAAAATGAGTAATAAATCGTCCAGATTGCATTTGCATTTTCCTCTTCAAGACTGCTCATTTTGTGCCAGGGCTGAAAAGTAAACTGCTTTTTCGTTTTAAAGCCCGCCCCCCGCAAAAAGTGTTTCAAAATTCAATTTGGATTCGCAATCCCAAACGGCGCAGGAGAGTGACGTCAGCGGCCTCTGTTCTTCTTCAGCCCCAGTCTGACCGACCGTGCTTCATATCTAACACGTTAGGGGGCGGCAGTGTGCATGTTCGACGCTGGAGCAAGAAGAGAGACCAGAGCAGAGTGTGAAGGCTGTGTTGTTGTTAGCATAGACTGTGGTACATGTTGTCAGAAAACAGCGGGGAAATCACCACCATGTCCAGTTCTGTACTGCGGTCAGGACAGCAATGGTTCGCGTTTGCTTGGTCAAATCAGCCGCACATTTTTTTCCAGTGCGCAAATGCTCTAACATTTACGGTGATCGTAACGAAGCCGCTCTGAAGAGCTGCTGGTAGCGAGTGATGGGTCCGCTGCAGTCTCACAGTCAGAACCGTGAAACACACACGGTACTTTACAGTCAGTACTCCCGGTAATAAACTGAAGGTATCAGCTGGACTGTACGTCGACGTCGCCCCCATATTGGATGTGCCAGCTCAGCCCCATGAACTGATACAAGCCAATGGAATGAAGCTAACAAAGTGCTATAATGTCTGTCATTTACACATTCACACACGTACGGATACATTCAGGAAACAGAGAGGAACCAAAAACAACGTGTGCAACGTTCTCTGATTATTATAAACGTTAACTACTCCTTATATGTTCAGTATAATGGTCGCCACAAAACCACAGGATGTGTTTCATAATGTTTTTATGAGTGTTTACAGCTGCTAATGTATTAACGTAACTGTGATGATACATGACAGTTAAATATTTAATTTGTGGCTATAATTACCGGATCCTGACATGTAAATGTGACGTCTGTCCACCATACTGTCAATCATTTAATTCAACTTTAAATATGAACAACTGACTTCAAGATATAGGAAGATAAGAAATCAGAAATATTTTATTGATAATAGTAGTAACTATAAAAGGTGCATATTTATAATAGTAGCCTACTTCAGCTTTACGCTTGACCTTTTTTTTGTTTTAACCATTACATGTTATTATATACATTATCATTTGTTATAATGTTCTGTCATGGAGTACATTTCTTCACTGCTCAAAGAAAAGAAACATGCAGAGTTTGAGTCTCAATGATATTATTATTAGTAAGATTATCAAAAATCACTGTATTTATAAAAACGACGCTGGTGCTTTTTATTTCCACAGACGTAGCGTTTACATGTCAGGAGGTTATTATAGACACAGAACTGCATCATCACAGTAACAACGTTACATACTGTAAACACTCAAAAACAAATGGTTTTGTGCCGACCTGTATACTGAACATATAAGGAGTAGTTAACGTTTATAATAATCAGAGAACGTTACACACGTTGTTTTTGGTTCCTCTCTGTTTCCTGAATGTATCCGTACCTGTGTGAATGTGTAAATGACAGACATTGTAGCACTTTGTTAGCTTCACTCCATTGGCTTGTATCACATCATGGGGCTGAGCTGGCACATCCAATATGGGGGCGACGTCGACGTACAGTCCAGCTGATAACTTCAGTTTATTACCGGGAATACTGACTGTAAAGTACCGTGTGTGTTTCACGGTTCTGACTGTGAGACTGCAGCGGACCCATCACTCGCTACCAGCAGCTCTTCAGAGCGGCTTCGTTACGATCACCGTAAATGTTGGAGCATTTGCGCACTGGAAAAAAATGTGCGGCTGATTTGACCAAGCAAACGCGAACCATGGCTGTCCTGACCGCAGTACAGAACTGGACATGGTGGTGATATCCCCGCTGTTTATGACAACATCTACCACAGTCTATGCTAACAACAACACAGCCTTCACACTTCTCTCTCTCTTCGAACATGCACACTGCCGCCCCCTAACGTGTTAGATATGAAGCACGGTCGGTCAGACTGGGGCTGAAGAGGAACAGAGGCCGCTGACGTCACTCTCCTGCGCCGTTTGGGATTGCGAATCCAAATTGAATTTTGAAACACTTTTTGCGGGGGGCGGGCTTTAAAACGAAAAAGCAGTTTACTTTTCAGCCCTGGCACAAAATGAGCAGTCTTGAAGAGGAAAATGCAAATGCAATCTGGACGATTTATTACTCATTTTATTTATGAGTCACATAATGCAGCGATGACCTTAAAATGAAAAAGCATTTCTGCTAATGCATTTTAATTTTCAAATTTGACATTTCAAATTGAATTTTGGCAACTTTTTTCTGGGGCATATTTTGAAAATTAAATCTTAAATGTAATTTTCTTTATCATTTTAATTGTGTAGCAAAATGAGCGGTCTTGAAGAAGAAAATGAAAAAGCAATTTGGATAATTTATTACTCATTTTATTTTTGAGTCACATAATGCAGCTATATTCTGAAAATGAAAAAGCATTTCTGTTAATGCATTTTAATTTGAATTATGGAACAGATTCGCTTCCATATGTTTTTGGTATTTCCAAGGTTGTTCAAAGCGATCAGGGAACCAATTTTACATCAGGGATGTTTGCAGATACGCTGGGAAAGCTTCATATTAAACACATCCAGTCAACTGCTTATCATCCAGAGAGTCAGGGGGCCATCGAATGCTTTCATCAAACTCTCAAGTCACTTTTGCGCTCATTGTACTGAGTTGGGTCGTGATTGGGAGGAAGGACTGCCATGGCTAATGCTGGCGGCTCGTGAGGTCACACAAGAGAGCACTGGTTTTTAGCCCAAATGACCTTGTGTTTGGTCACACAGTTCGTGGTCCTTTGGCTGTGTTAGTCTGATTGGAAGAAATCTCCTCCTCCGGAAGAACTAACAGGTTATGTATACGGGTTCAAGAGACGGTTGTATGAGTCAGTAAAGATGGCAAAACTAAATTTTAGAAAAGGCTCAAGGTAAGATGAAGCGACTGTATGATCGCCGGGCTGAAGTGCATGTCTTTTGCCCCGGGGATCAGGTCCTGGCCAACCTCCCAGTGGTGGGATCTCCTTTTCAGGCTAGGTTTGGGGGGCCTTATTCTGTTCGACAGGTTACAGATTTAAATTATCTGATTTCCACTCCTGACAGACGTAAGACTACACAGTTGTGTCATGTTAATATGTTGAAACTCTATTTTCCACGTGTTAGTGGGGGGAAGTGAAGCTGGTGGCTTTGGTGTCTTCAGTGGGGGTGTGATCTCCATCTTTGGATGGTGGAGAGTAGAAGATTGAGAGTCCAGATGTTGGTGTGTTGCAGGGCAGGCTTAAAAATTCAGAGTCCCTGAGAAATTTGGATTGTTGGGACATTTGCCAGCAACACAGGGGAAGGAGCTGTCTGATCTCATTTTTTCATTTCCTGTTTTGTTCTCAGACACTCCCACGAGGACCCACCTAATAGAGCACGATATTGAGGTGGGCGATGCTGCACCGATTTGTCAGAGGTTTTACCGGTTCCCTCAGGAGAAACGAACTCAGCTGGAGGCAGAGGTGAAATACATGTTAGAGCACAAGATTGCTGAGCCGTCCTGCTTTAGCTGGGCTTCCCCGTGTGTGCTGGTTAGTAAACCTGAGAAAACTTTCAGACCCTGCACTGATTTTCGCAAAGTAGACAACATCACAAAGCCAGACTCTTATCCACTTCCTCGCATGGAGGATTGTGTAGATCAGGTGGGCACTGCAAAATATGTCAGCAAATTTGATCTCTTAGAGGGATATTGGCAAGTGCCACTGTCAAAACGTGCTCAAGAAATTGCTGCGTTCATAACACCCTCAGGCCTTTACTCATACACTGTCATGCCGTTTGGCTTAAGAAATGCCTCTGCCACCTTTCAGCGGCTAATGAACCAAGTGGTAGCAGGTTTAAAGGGGTGTGCAGTATACTTAGACAATGTTGTCATCTACAGTGAAACCTGGGCGGAGCATGTTGATCAGATCCGTGCTTTATTTGAACGGCTGGTTTTGGCTAACCTGACCATTAACATAGCAAAGTGTGAGTTTGCCCAAGGTACAGTGACTTATTTGGGAAAGGTCGTTGGCCAGGGTCAGGTGCGTCCTGTAAGGGCTAAAGTCATGGCCATTGATCAGTTTCCAACTCCCACCACTAAGAAAGAGCTGATGCGGTTTCTGGGTATGGTAGGTTACTAACGAGGATCTTGTAAGAATTTCTCCACGGTAGTTGTACCTCTTACTAAGCTCCTGAGTTCAAAGGTTAAATGTGACTGGTCCTCTCAGTGTCAACTTGCTTTTGTGAATGTTAAATCTAATTTCCTCTGCTCCTGTCTTGGCAGCTCCCCGTTTAGGTGATCCCTTCCACCTTCAGGTCGATGCCAGTAATTTAGGGGCTGGAGCAGCACTTCTGCAGGCTGGTCCTGATGGTATTGACCATCGAGTCGGGTTTTTCTCCAGAAAATTCAATTCTTATCAGTTGAATTACTCTATTGTTGAAAAAGAGGCCCTGGCCCTCATTTGGGCCCTGCAACATTTTGAAGTGTATGTTGGGGGAGGTAGAACCCTAGTAGTTTATACTGATCATAACCCGCTAACGTTCCTGCACTCATTACAAAATCCAAATCAGCGTCTGATGAGGTGGTGCTTGTTTTTACAGCCCTTTAACCTTGATATTCGTCATATCAAAGGGTCAGAGAATATTGTTGCTGATGCCCTGTCACTTGCTCTGTCTTAAGTGGACAGTGTCCGTTTATTCTTTCAGATGAGCCTCTCTCCCCACTCTTAATTTGCTTCTTAGGTACCAAAGTTGCTGAGTTGGAGGGGATCGAGGGAGCAGTTGGGAAATATACTTGTATTACTGTGTTAAATGACTATGTTGTGACTGCTGTGTTCTGCAGGACTCTCCCTTTAGTGTCTCGAATACCTTTTGGGTCCTCGTCTTTATTGGGGGGGGGGGGTGACGTCCCTGTTCTGTCTGCTTCTCTTCTCAGTGCCTTCCAGGAGAACCAGGAAGCAGAGGGCCGTCCTAAGCAGACCACACCTTAGGGTGTGGCTTCATTGATAAAAGGCCGCCTCAGTCTGCTCGCTCTCTCTGGTGGCTGAGCAGCTGACTGTTACTATGGCCTACAACCTGCTGTAGTTTGGTGTTTGTTCCCTTATATACATATACACATGCACACACTACATTTGATGCAACACACAGCCGTGTTATGTTTCTTTTGGGTTGTTTAGTTAAATAAACACAAATATTCTTAGAGCTCTGTGTGTCTTCTCTCCTTTGTTTCAACCTGAGAGCCAGGGTTGTAACACAACCTACCACAGGGCTTAGCAAGTTTTCTGGGGGAAACCCTGAACACACATTGGATTCGTGAGTACTAACTGGAACCATTGTGCACTTGCTTTTATTTTGAGCTCAGTTGAGTGAAGCGGCCATTATAGTTTACAGGCCCCGACGCACACAAGCTTCATCCAACAGGCCTGCAACGGGTTTAAGTTTAATTTATAGTGTTTCATGTGAATGTGTGTGGGCCCACAGGTACATATTGAGTTTTGAGTCAGTGTTTTGAAGGTAAATTAAGTATTTTGAGAGGATCAGATTTCCTTTATTTTGAAGTATAGAAAACAAAAGGTGTTTCTTTGAAAGTTAAGAGGTGGTTTTTGAGTACCTATTTATTTTACAAGGGTATACACTAAAAGGGTTTTGTTTTGAAAGTTAAAATAGAAGTAACAATTTCAAGAAGCTAATTTTTATTTATACTTTTGCCATTTATTTCATAAGGAAATATTTTCCCATTTACATTTTATTTCATTTTGTCTCAATTAATACCTGTGAGGATTATTGCATTTAAAGTACAGTTGTGGTGGTCTTTATTAAAATAATATATATTATTAAAGTTTCGAGCAAGCCCAGTCTCATCATATTAACCACTCTAGCTTTTCTCGTAACTACATGGGACCTGGGTTATACCCATCTCTCCTTTGGGAGACATTAAAGGTGGTAGTCCAAGGAGAGATTTTATCTTATTCTGTGAGACAAAATAAACTGAAAAAACAGGAACAGCTCATAGAAAGCATAACAGAATTGGACAGAAAATTATTAGGGCTGCCCCCGACCAAGGATTTTCTTGGTCGACCAGTGGTTGTCATTTAGAGCGATTAGTCGACTAATCAATGCGTGTGTGTGTGTGTATGTGTGTGTATATATATATATATATATATATATATATATATATATATATATATGTATATATAATTTGCCTGTAAAGAGTGTGAGCTGGATAATTTAGCTTCCCCAGTACACAAAAATAGTCAAATTTTAGCGCATATAACAATAATAAAATGTATTTATCTCTGCTTTCAACTGCACTTGTGGCTGAAGGGGTACTGCCTCACAAAAAGTATCCCGTGCGTTGACAATTTTGCAGCGTTTTTAAACGGGACGGCCTCCACCCAAACCAGGAGGGATCACGGCTGTTATCTGTCAACATTGACCTGACTGTCCGTTCATGCACCACACCCACCTCCTGACTCATGGTACATACACATTAGAGTTGTGTGAAAATTACAGCCCGACCCGACCCGCCGGTTTTAAGCCCGAACCCGACACACCAGCATGAATTGTCTGCCCGAACCCGGCCCGAACCCGACCCCCCGCGCGCCTGAATTGTTTTCCCTCATACACTTGTTATGATCGGAAAGGTGACACGAGACAGGTGCTGCGTCACCGTCAGCAGCAGCACTTAGCATTTAAAAGAGAGCGCACGTTCAGCGCAGACATTAAAATGGCTGTGCTGAACGTGCGCTCTCTTTTAAATAAATCTTTTATCATAATGATGTAATTTTAGACCACAGCTTAGACAGCATTCTTCTTACAGAGACATGGCTTGGCACTGATGCACCTGTTGTTCTCACTGAGGCCTCCCCACCAAATTTTAACTTTTTGTTTTCTACAAGAGGGGGACAAAAAGGAGGTGGAACTGCTTCAATCACCAAAAACACCATGTTGTCAAATGAAGTCTTTTTTAAGAAATATTTATCATTTGAATACCATGCCTTTGTTTTTAGCAGCCCACCCATTCTCTGTATGACAGTCTACAGACCACCCCGCTATTCCACCTCTTTTAACAATGAATTCTCAGAGCTACTGTCAATAACCCACAGCAATTATAACAGAATATTAATAACCAGTGATTTTAATTTACACATAGATAATTCCTCAGATCCTATGTTGAGAGAATTTTTAAACCTTTAACATTGCCTAGATTTTAACCAACATGTCACACAGCTGACCCACAGCAGGGGGCGCACCCTGGACCTGGTCATAACCTATGGCCTGTCCATTGGTGCGCCCTCTGTTGTGGACCTGGCTGTGTCTGACCACTTTTGTGTGTTTTTTACAATCACCAGTTTTAACCAGCGGGAGGCCCCAGTGAGAACAGTGAGGAAACGCTAACTAACTTCTGAAGTGGCTGCAAAATTAATCCAGATTTTACAGAGCACTCCTGCAGAAATTTTACTAGCACCATGTGATTTTATTGTTGACAGTTTTAACCATAAAATAAAATCAGCACTGGACTCTGTGGCTCCACTTTTAATAAAAAAACATTACTACAAGACCTACACCCCCGTGGAGGAATACAGAAATTAAAAAACTAAATAGAAACTGCAGGAGTGCTGAGAGGAGGTGGAGAAAAACAAAATTAACAGTTCACTATGAAATTTTACGTGGACACCTCAAAACCTACAATAATGCAGTCAAACAGTCAAGAATCTCCCATTTCCAAAAAATCATCAACGAACATAGAAACAGCCAAAAATTCCTCTTCTCCACAATTGAACTCTTAACAAACACAAATTTTAATAAATCCTCTAAAACACCAAGTGATGCCCTCTGCGAGGACTTTGCAGACCACTTTAGAAGTAAAATCAATGACATCAGATCGAGTCTTTTACCTCAACAGATTTTAAATGTCGACACACCTGGATCATTGATTTTACCCGAGGAAACACTGGAGAGTTTTGCCCTGGTTGATGCGAGAACACTTGGTCGAGTCTTCTCCCAAGTAAAGCCCACAACCTGCCTATTAGACCAAATTCCCACACTGTTTTTTAAAACACTTTGTGGATTCTTTGAGGATCATCTGTTATACATGGTGAATTGTTCTCTCCAGACAGGTGTCTTCCCCACTTCCTTTAAAATGGCGGTGGTGAAGCCCCGTCTGAAGAAGAGAAACCTAGATCCCAACATCTTTAATAATTATCGGCCTGTATCCAACTTACCGTTTTTAAGTCAAATTTTAGAAAAACTTGTTGAGGTTTTTTAAAAGAGGCTCAAGACCCCCGTTTTTAACCAGGCTTTTACTTAATTTTATTCATTTCTTTATTTTTATTTATTTTTAAAAATTCTTATTCTCAAGTTTTTAATCTCTCACGTTTTTAGCCTTTTTGCTTTTATGTTTTAGTCTCTTGTGTTTTTTAGCCTCTCTGCTTTTATGTTTTAGTCTCTTGTGTTTTTAGCCGCTATGCTTTTAGGTTTTTAGTCCTCAGTGTTTTTAGCCACTATGCTTCTTGCTTTATTTTAATGTTTTTAATCTCCTGTATTCCCTCAAGGGGGCCTGCCGGGTTGGGAGTTGTCTCTGGTCTGGCCGTTGGGGGTGCTGTCTCTTGGGCCGTTTTGACCCGGGGGACTAGAGGGCTCTGCACCATGGTGTGGGGCCTCCTGTCTGCCCGGGTTGGGGTGGTCCCTGTGGCGGCGCTCCCTGCGGCCCTGGACTGGGATCGCTTTCAGTGTGGTTGCCCCCCCCAAAGGTAGCCTCCTCCATGCCTCAGGTCCCACTGCCCAGCCATGTCTCTCCAGTGACAGCCAGTGTATGTGTGGGTGTGAGTGTGTGTGTCTGTGTGTCTATGTGTGAGTGTGTGTTTGTGTGTATACGTATTTGTGTATCTCTCTGTACACGTCTGTGGGGGTGGGAGGGTTGGGTTCTTTTAATTTTCTTGATTTTATTTGCTGTTTCTCTCTTCTGTTGTTGTTTTTAATTTCTGTAAGGCACTTTGAGCTATCCGGATGTATGAAAAGCGCCATACAAATAAACATTGATTGATTGAGCTAGGCTACTTACATGTTTAAGGTGGTATATCATGTTCGTCGTGGAGGAGTTTGCATGTCACCTTCTTGGGGTCATCCTTCTTCTTTTCAAAATGATCCCATATTTTAGACGTCTTTCCCGACATGGTTGGCTATTAATTGTTAACTGTCTAACCGCGATGTCGAAGGGACCTGCCGTGTAAAAAAAAACAAACACTGACAGTGAGTGAGTGTCACGATTTCCTGTATATGGCCCTTCAAATGAAAAGCCCTCCAGCCTTTTATACACAGGCCAGCCGCCAGTCACATAGATTTTTACTTAATTTTGACAAGACACGGCTCCAAATGTTTTTTGTTTTTTTTCTGCGACCAATCGACCAATGAAATTTTGGTCGGCCAATGAGTTTTTGGTCGACCAGTGCTTGGTCGACTATTTGGGGGCAGCCCTAAAAATTATCAGTATCACCATCCCCTGAATTAGACAAGGAGAGACGAAACCTTCAAATGAACTGCAACTTACTGCATGGGCTAAAGTTCTCCTTCGCCATGATGGATTTCCGTCATTTGGAAAAATGAGAGGGGAAAAAGAACTGCACGTGTTTTTTTGTTGTGGTCCCATTAAAGGAGAACTTCGGTCAAGCTACCCTTGACTTGCCAGTACCGAAAACGCAAACACTTTTGGTCCACCCCTTACAGGGCTCCTTGAACGGAGAGTTAGCATTGACAGCTAACAGCGTGGGGTCACGTCTTTACACTGTTTTAAACATCTTAACATGCTCCAAATATCACCCCAAAAGCTTTGCAACATCAGCAGACACCTTACAACACAGCACTGTAATGTGTATGGCTCAAAATGAATAAAAAAGTGGTTAAAACAGCGTGTTTGTGCAAACTGCTACTTACCGGTTTGTTTACATCCCGTCTTCCCGTAGTTTAAACTAGTCAATCCGTCAAGCGTGCGCTTACTCCCTCACTGGCAGAGACGGAAACTTTTGCAGACAGAAACGTATTCCGGCATTTTCCTTTTTCTGTTCATAACGTACATGTCCATGTAACAGCCTGTCATGAGCCATGAGCCTTACAATAGCCTGTTATGAGTCTACTCGCTCTGCACTGAGAGGCCTTCCAGACGAAACGTTCCTTTGTGGAAACGCGCATGTATTGCGTCGTTTTGGCGGATTGTCCACATGGATCCTGAAAACGCACTTTTTTGAAACCAGGTCTCAGGGTGGAAACATCTGAAAACGCAGCCCTCCCAACCTCTGACCTCTGAACCCCGTGACGTCTTCATAACAACAACAACAACAATGGCGGACTACTACTTGCGTTCGTGTGTCTTGCAACTTACTCGCCTTGTAGTTGAGTGTGAGTCGCAGCAGCAGTTTCACCTCATTATCGGTCCACACAAACGATTCTGGTTTCCTTGTTCTAGCCATTTTCTTCTTGCAGAGAGGAGAGCAGAGCTCTTTCGTTCTATAATGCAAGTAACTCCTCATCTGTATACTCCGGTTCGAACAAATATGGTCTACCGTCTAATTCAAAAGGTTCGTCGTCGATGTCTTCCACTTCGATATCATACAAGCTCTCCATCGTAACTATTTCGGAAACAGCTTCGATCGCCACTGACGAGTCCCCTCTCTGTACAAGCTACGATCATGCGCAGCCAAGCTAGCTCTCAGTGCAGAGCGAGTAGACTCATGACAGGCTATTGTAAGGCTCATGGCTCATGACAGGCTGTAACATGGACATGTACGTTATGAACAGAAAAAGGAAAATGCTGGAATACGTTTCTGTCTGCAAAAGTTTCCGTCTCTGCCCGTGAGGGAGTCAGCGCACGCTCGACGGATTGACTAGTTTGGACTACGGGAAGACAGGATGTAAACAAACCGGTAAGTAGCTGCTTTTAACCACTTTTTTATTTATTGCGAGTCATAAACGCTACAGTGCTGTGTTGTAAGGTGTCTGCTGATGTTGCATAGCTTTTGGGGTGATATTTGGAGCATGTTAAGATGTTTAAAACACAGTGTAAAGACGTGACCCCACGCTGTTAGCTGTCAATGCTAACTCTCCATTCAAGGAGCCCTGTAAGGGGTGGACCAAAAGTGTTCGCATTTTTGGTACTGGCAAGTCAAGGGTAGCTTGAGCAATAAAGCTGATGTTAAAGTTCTCCTTTAAGGCTATCCATTCAAATCAGGATATTAAACTGATGCTGCTTTCAACAAATAAAGCTAGCCAGAGCCATAGTTTTAGCCAATCAGAGGCAGAGCAGGGCAGGCCAAAACGCGGTAGGCTCGGGTTGGAGAATGCTTGTTTTGCAAGATCATCAGAAACTGGCGAAAGTAAACATGGGTGGAATGGTCTGACTTTACCTGTGGGAATATATTACTAATTGAGCACAACTCGGGTTTCTACGGCAAGTTTCTATCACTACTTACTTGACGTCTCTGTGAAGTTAATGTACTGTTGAAGAAGACAAGGTTTGGGTTATAGTACACAATATATAGAGAGCTAGGCAACGTAACGTCACCGCGGCGCCATCTCGGTTGCCCAAGAAGCACTTTTTCATCTTTTTCAGCGTCACAACCCCCATGAAATTACTTGTTTCACCATCAGAATTTAATCCGTTTGGTCCGATAACATTTGGAAAGTCGAGAAGAGCCGTACGATTAAATTATTTGTATCCTCACTCAAATTAGCAGGGCGCTAAACCGGAAGTTAGCGGCCGGCTTCTTCATCGTTGAATTTTGACGGCAGTTGGACCGACGCAGTCTCTACTGTGCTTGCTCATTGGCCCCATAACGCGTAAGGAACCCGGAATACCCGCGTATTTTTACCGGATGTCGAGCGTTTTTTGCTTCATGCACCACTGAGCTGAACTTTTGATCCGCCCCCAACGCTGTATCTAGTTCTTAGTACATCCATGAGGTGTGATTATTTTTCTGTTTGAGCTAATTTTGTGTGCCAGCATGGATGCACTTGACAAAACTGTCAAAAGTAAATAGAGATGGGCTTGGTTAAATGAAGTGGGGGAGAATGGAAAGCCTGTCGGTACGTGGTGCAAAAAAATTAAATTGACAGGTGTGTGCATGTGCGTGGTTTGCAACAAAAAAAAAATTATATGGCAGTAATGGGAAAAAAAGTCCTAATGCGCTGTCAGTCAGAGGATGCACACAAAGGTGCTGTCTGTGCTCTACAGCATACCTCCTCCCTGCCTGGTGCAACAACCATCACAACCGAGGCACATGCATCTATGGCCGACCATGTGTGCAAACAGAAAATCCGCATATGTGCTTTTATAGCGGAGCACGACCTGTGACTCACCATGTCGCAGCCACTAGTGGAGCTAGTGAAGTCAGTTGCTGAGGATAAGAGCGCACTTTCCAGGATGACACTTTCTAATTCACATGCTTCCAACCTCTGCACACATGGCATTGCTGCTCACTTCAACACCAAATTATCAGCTCATCTACAGAGAAAGATGTTTTCGTTAAATGCAGATAAATCCACAAATGCAAATATGGACAGGGTCCTAAATGTGCTTCAGGTACTTCGATGAAGATATGGGCAACATATTGACCCAGCATCTGGCCTCAAGACAGGTCAACATTGCAGATGCCACAACCCTCAGACACACACTGGTTGATATTCTGGAATCAAACAGTCTTACCTGGGACCAGGTTGTTTCTGTTCTGCTTGACAATTGCAACGTAATAGAGGAAAAAGGTCTGGAGTGGAGACCCACATTCGAAAAGAAAACCCGTCACTCCTGAACATCAGTGGGGACACAGTACACATGGTCTCAAATTCAGCAAAGGCGCTGTTAACTCCAATCCAGGGATATGTTGAGGAGTTTTGTGCTGATGTCTACTATGACATAGAAAAATCCCCCAAACAGAGGGAAGTTTTTGGAGAGTTCCAGTCCTTGCTTCATTTTGAGTCCCATCAGCATGAATGTGTGTAACAGAATTCGGGAGCTTATTGATCCACTGATTGTTCATTGCTACAGTGTCCTGTCTCCAGCTGATCAACACAAACACAGGTAAAATAGTATTATTCTCTTTAATATCATATGGCCTGGGAAAACCCTTGTATATAAGAGCTATTTCTGTCAACCAAAAAGCTATACATAGAATAATTTCTAACTTATGGAAAAATAAGAATTTAAATGTCAGATTTTCACCATGTGAAGGGTTTTCTCAGGCCACCACATATTTGTAAAATCTCATGAAATAAGTCAGAACATTTCTGTTGTCAATCTTACGTGTATACCTGTATGTTTTTTATGATACAGGGGGCTCCTGAACCAAGTCTTTAAAAGATATGCTGTTAAAACTGATGAGAAGGCCAGGATTGGTGTTCTGCAGCAGGGGATGGCAAAATCTGGGATTGCAACTGATGTCGGCAAAAAACGAAAGATACGCATCTGTATACTAGAGTTCTCAACGGGCCTGAAAATTACAGCCCGACCCGACCCGGCCCGCCGGTTTTAAGCCCGAACCCGACGCAGCCCGACACACCAGCATGAATTGTCTGCCCGAACCCGGCCCGAACCCGACCCCCCACGCGCCTGAATTGTTTTCCTCAAACACTTGTTATGATCCGACAGACAGCAGACGGAACTGTGACACGAGCCAGGAGACAGGTGCTGCGTCACCGTCAGCAGCAGCACCCGCTGCAAAGAAGACACCGCGCTTCGACCAGTGGGTGGTTTCCCCACTCCTCGAAAAGCAAGGGTGAATTCAACTGTGGCAAGTTTACTTTTAGCCAATTCCATCTTCTCCAGCCAGGCTATAGGGGCGAGTATACGTCACGCAGCAGCGTCAGGTCTGCGTCTGCTCCTCCACATGAAGCAGCAGCCAGACTCACTCTTCACTACATCTGAGCAGCGATGATTCACAACAGGCTATATAATTTACAACCAGCAAGAAATGTGTTTTATGAAATGTGTTTTATAAAAAAGGAAGCCCGAGGCCCGGCCCGACCCGGCTCATTTGCGCATCTTTTTGGCCCGAACCCGGCCGGGTTTGTCGGGCTGGCCCGACCCATTGAGAACTCTACTGTATACTTTTTCAGAGTTGGACAAGCTCCCTACTCTGATTGATTTATACAGAGGTATGCTCAATTTAGCAATTAATAAAATAAAATTCCATCCACTTCAAAATCATGCTCTTTTGTGTTTTTCGGGTGTACTTCCAACCTTTCAGGTTTTCCTAAAGAAGCTGCAGCATGACAAGCCCATGGTCCATGCACTACATGCTGAGATGGTGCTACTGGTCAGGGAACTCCTCTCCAAGTTTATGAAGCCTGCCACCATCCCCTTGAGTGTGAGGGACCTTTTAATGCTGATCTTCAGAACAGAGACTTGTAGTACCCTTACAAAAAGTTGTCTGTGGGAAGATTCAGCTACTTTGCCTTGACCAAGGCTAGAGTGTTGTAGAGGCCCTGGGTGGAGAATGTCTACTCCTCTCTAAGAGAAGGCTATATCAAGGTAGCAACTTTTCTTCTGAAAAACCTTCCTCTCAGCAGCAGAATCATCACCTCTTTGTCTGCACTATCACCAACATTTATTCTCCAAGAAACAGTCCAGGATGCATTCAGCACCTTAGCCAAAGCCTTGCCAAATGTGGTTAGATCAGAGGAGCTGGGTCAACTGGATGAAGACGTGAGAACCTACCATGGTTGACTCAAATCTTGGAGAACAGGCTAAAGGCTTTGATGATAATAAAGCAAGCATTGATGTTGACTGGTGGAGTACAATCCTTGCCATGAAGATGCCAGCTGGAGAGATGAGATTCCCTATCTTGGCAAAGTTGGTGAAGGCTCTTCTCTCACTGTTTACTGGCCCTCTTGTTGAAGGATCATTTAACATCATGGACGACATTATTGAAAAAGACAGTCAGGCTAAACATTGAGACATACGAAGGTTTTGTCATTATCAAGTCCCCACATAAAGGCAAGAGGGAAAACAGCCTCCAATATTGAAATCTGCCCTGCAATAAGGAGCAAGTGCCTCTCTTCCTATGAGAGGTATAAAACCCATTTAAAGCATAAGAAGGAGAGAATTAGAAAACAAAAGGAGAGGAAACTGAGAGAAGCTGTAAAGGTCCTCTCAGCCATTAGGGTTAGGAAAGTAACAAAAGCTTTCACCTTTTCTGCTACAAGAGCCTCCTCCACTGCTGGAGTCGGAGAAGAAAAATGGCAATAGAGAATTAAATATAATTTGAGGGGAACACCTGAAAAATTTGATTCTGTTTGGGGCTGTATGATTAGTTACATAGCTAAATTAAAGACACTACAGGACAAATGAAATGCTCACCTCTGACAATTAACCTCTCACCATATTTCATTTCCCTCTATGCCTCATTCTAACCCATTGACAATGCTACCTCTCTGTATGTTATTTTCTGTGTACTTATTTATTTGTTTATCTGCTTACGGTAAAAAGGAAGGATGTGTATTACTTCTCACTTGCTCTGATCTGTAACAAGATTATGTAGGACTGGGAGGGGGGAGGAGGGGAGAAGTGGTTGTTGTTTTTGGAAGAAAAAGTCCTTATTTATCATTGTATATACTTGTGCCTGTCAAATGAATAAAAACATTTATGAAAAGAAACCGCGACATATCACCAGCAATGGAGTAAAAAGAAATTGTCAATTGTCAAGCCCTCATCTAAGGATCGTAACTGCTGTTTGTCAAAGTTTCTTTAAGTGCATAACTGCTATCATTGAAGTGCCAACAATACGAACATACAAGTGCCTTTATTTTTTTATTTTTTTTGGGGGGGGGGGTCACGCTCTGCGGGGTTGAGGTGAAGTCTGAACAAATGAGTCTTGAGTCTTTTGCGGAAGATGGGGAGTGATTCAGCTGTCCTGACGTTGGTCGGGATTTCGCTCCACCACTGAGATGCCAAAACAGAGCAGAGTCGCAACTTCGCTGAGCGGGCTTTGCTTTCTGTCAGCGATGGGGGTACCAGACGGCCAGCTGACGTAGATGAGCGTAGTGCTCCCGCTGGGGCGTGTGGTTTGACCAGTGTTTGGCGGTAGACTAGTGCAGTTCCATTGACGGCCTTGAAGGCCAGCACCATCGTCTTGATACAGATGCGAGCAGCAACAAGAAGCCAGTGGCGGTCATGGAGGACGGGGGTCACATGGGAGAATTTGGGAAGATTGTAAATGAGGCGCACTGCAGTGTTTCGGATATGCTGCAATGGTTTAGTTGCAGAGGCTGGGAGTCCAGCCAAGAGGGAGTTGCAGTAGTCCAGGCGGTAGATGACCAGTGCTTGGACCGGGAGTTACGTTGCGTCTTCTGTGAGGAAAGACCGGATCCTGTAGATGTTGTAGAGGGCAAATCTGCAGGATTGCCACAGGGGTGATGTTGGGGTGCGGGACAGTCCGTTGTCAAGGATTAAGCCCGGGTTCCTCCCCGTCGACAAAGGCGATACTGTGACATCCTCGACAGTGACTTAAAGGTGCATGCGAGGGCAGTCTTTCCCCGGGATGAACAGGAGTTCAGTTTTTCTAAGGTTGAGTTTGAGGTGATGCGCAGCTGTCCAAGTGGAGATGTCTGCCAAACATTCAGAGATGCGCATTGCAGCGAGGGTGTTGGAGGAAGAGGCGAACAGTTGAGCGTCGTCAGCATAACAGTGGTAGGAGAGACTCAGTCACCGTGAGGAGGGCCGTCTCAGTGGACTGACCAGTCTTGAAGCCTGACTGATTGGGGTCAAGGAGGTCATTTTCTGAAAGATAAGAGGACAGTTGGTTGTGGGTTCCAGGGTTTTAGAGAGAAATGAAAGAAGAGATACAGGCCTGTAGTTTCGGATGTCAGCTGAGTCTAGGTCTCTTTAGGTGTGGCTTGACTGTGGCTGTATTGAAAGGAGCTGAAATAATGCCTGAAGTGAGGGAGGAGTTGATCAGAGGGATGAAGATTGGCAGGATGTTGTGAGAGATGCCTCGGAGAGTGGAGGAGTGAATTGGGTCAAGGGAACAGGTGGTGGCACGGTTTGACATCACTAGTGTGAGAACATCTTCAGAGGAGAGAGGGCTGAAGCAGGTAAGGCCATCAGAGGTGACGGCCTGTGAGGGTACTCTCTGGATGGGCACAGGAGTAAATGAGGAGCTGCTGTCTTTTACTTTTTTTGGTAAAGTAAGTTGCAAACTCATCAGCAGTGAGGAAGGTAGGGGTAAGGAGAGAAGAGAATTAAGAGAATAGTTTCTTGGGGTTGGAGGCAGGGGAGTTGATCTTTGACAGGTAGAAGGCAGAATTGGCGGCTGATACCGTTGAGGTGAAGTCAGACAGGAGGTGGGGTAGTGGGCAAGGTCATCAGGATGTTGCGATTTTCTCCATCCAGGACAGAGTCCGAGAGTGGGGAAGGAAGTCGGCGAACAGGTTTAAACATAACGTGAATAAACAAAGACATTTTTTTTTGTCTAGAACGTCTATGCTACTCTCCTCCTTGAACCGGCACCTTATCGTGGTGGAGGGGTTTGAGCACCTGAATGATCTTAGGAGCTATGTTGTCTGGGGCTTAATGCCCCTGGTAGGGTCTCTTAAGGCAAACAGGTCCTAGGTGATGGCACTGCATGAAAAGTGGGATTTTCGTCAGTATGCGGCACTGTAAATTGTCGTGGAATTTCAGGTTTGCGACAATTCGCGGCAATTTGCAGGCAATACCGAAAACCGATGTAAATTGTCGGAAATTGACGTGGGCCTTGCTTGGCAGTTGTCCCCCCATGACCCCCCTCCCCCTGATTCTAGGGGAGGCTTTAACATGTAAATGAAAATGCTGTGAGCTATACAAATGCAAATCAGGGTAGCAGGGGGAGTTTTACCCCAGGTGACCTTTTTCTAAAAGGTATTTAGTTCATTTTAAGAAAATCTCTGGTATAAATAGATCAGGCCCAGTATAGCCTAATTATAGACTCTTAAATTTTAGCTTGAATTGATTTATTTAATTAAAATATGCTAGATTAATTACTGTGTATGTCATTAGCAATGGCCAATGTTATGTAAAAAATATTTTTTTTTTCCTCTCTCCTGAGACCAAGTTAAAGACAAAGCGCCAGTTGTTAAGTTAAAATTTGCATGACATATTTTGAGATAAGATATTGAAATGTATACATAGTTTCTGTTTAAAATGTGTGTCATTAAAATATAATTTCATGGGTTCTGAATGTTTAAGAAGTTAAAGTAATTATTATTATGTGTGAGAGTTCATGACCTGTACGAGTTTATACACTTCCGGGTTGATGGTCAGTGATGAGGAAGAAGGAGCAGAGAGTTAATGGCGTCGAGCAGCTAACAGTTGATTGTGTGTGTCCGTCAGTGTCGTGTTTTATCACTAACCGACTGTGAATTGTTGTTGGACGACATGCTGTGAGTGTGTGAGTTGGACTCTCCATCGCAGTCGAAGTATTTGTGTTTTATTGGACACGAAGCAAGTTCGGCTAAGCTAGCTAGCCAGAGCTAAGCCAGGCGAGCAGGAGCTAGGTTAGCGGCCCGGCCATTGTCGAGAGGAGACCTGCGCTGACGGGAGGAGCTTTGTCGGGTCGACACAGAGAGTGTCGCCAAAGAAGGTCGATTCGCTGCTGCAGAGGGACACAGAGGTTTATCGCTGCGAGCATTTTGATTTCACAGACTAACCTCGCTTCACAACGAGGCCATGACCTCCTATTAGCTCGGAGCTATGTCTGCAAGTCCAGATTTACATGATGCCGATAATGACGCCATCGTGTGTAAGCAACGTTTACTGTTTTCTCCTTCCTTGTTTAATTTTACTGTGACTTACGTTTTCTCTATTTACACCACTCTCATTTAATTGTTTTCCAGCTGCCTGTAAGATAGTACGAGACAGTACGCAGGAGCTTCAGGTTCAAACAACAAGATCTTCCATCGCAGGCTGAAGCTGTGAGGAGTTCAGCTCGGAGTCGATCAAGAATAAAGAGGGTAAGACTTGTTAGATTAAATCCGCTTTTGGTCAATGTGACTATTATTCGGGTGCATTAATAGATGTGTTGTGTCCATACGCAGTGCATCGCGCGGTACTGATTGCCTCTATTAATTGTTTTTACAGCTGCTGGAAGCGAGACAGAGTGCTAGCTGAGGATAAGGTGGACCTTTGGAAGTGCGCCGCCATGGACCTGATGTCTGAGGAGGAAGACGGCGGGGTGTCTGGATGGAGCCGGGAGCTCACCGAGCTCTGTGCCGCGCTGCAGTCGAGATTATAGAGGCGATTCTGAAGTACAGAGCGACGCACCACAGACGTCTGCAAAATGGACCGAATTCAGACAGAAGGCCGGCAGTTACCTCCAGCTCCGAGGCGGCAGACAGACACTTCACGGTGCTGTAGGATTTTGGGCTTCTCGTGAGCTTCCCATTGTTGTGTGGGCAGATTATGCTTTGTATATAGTTGTGGTGTGTTTATTTATATAAATATATATATATATATATATATATATGGGGTGGGGATTACATTTATAATGACCCAGGGTGACCAATAGTGACAGATCTGACAGATCTGCCAACCACAAATGATTTTTCGTGTTTAAAAGTAGTGGTTTCATCCAAAACTGAGTGAGGATATTCAAGCCAGCCCACACATTCTCTGGCCAGACGTGGTTTCGCTGCTATTCATATGCAAATTAGAGCTGTTCGCACCTCCGGGAGCTCCACATACGTCATGGTTCGTTTCCGACAATTTGTGGCACAGTGAACGCGGCGTTTGCAGGCTGTAAATTATCGTTAACTGCCGAAAATTAGGGAGATTTTCAGGCGTTTATGGGGACGAAAATCCCACTTTTCATGCAGTGTGGGTCAGACTAAGATCGGTTCAAAAGCCCCTAATTACAGATCAAACATCAAGGACGTTTACGTCGCCCGGATTGGCGTCACCGGGGCCCCACCCTGGAGCCAGGCCTGGGGTTGGGGCTCGCAGGCGAGCGCCTGGTGGCCGGGTCTTTGACTACGGGACCCGGCCGGGCCAAGGCCGAAAGAGCGACGTGGGCCCGCCCTCCAGTGAGCTCACCACTCGCAGGAGGGTTCAGAAGGGGCCGGTGCAGTGGGATTTGGGTGGCAGTCGTGGGTGGGGACCCCGGCGACCCAATCCCCGGACGGTGACTCTAGCCATGGGGACATGGAATGTCACCTCGCTGGGGGGGGGGAAAGAGCCTGAGCTGGTGCGGGAGACACTTGTCTTGGTTGACACATCTCTGCAGCATCGCGTGGCAGTCGGGGACAGTGCCTCTGGACTGGCAGACCGGGGTGGTGGTCCCCCTATTCAAAAAGGGGGACCGGAGGTTGTGTTCCAACTATAAGGGGATCACACTCCTCAGCCTCCCTGGGAAAGTCTATTCCAGGGTGCTGGAGAGGAGAATTCGGCCGATAGTCGAACCTCGGATTCAGGAGGAACAATGCGGTTTTCATCCGGGCCGCGGTACACTGGACCAGCTCTATACCGGGGTGTTCGAGGGTTAATGGGAGTTTGCCCAACCAGTCCACATGTGTTTTGTGGACTTGGAGAAAGCATTCGACCGTGTCCCTCGTGGCATTCTGTGGGAGGTGTTCCGGGAGTACATGGTCGGAGGCCCTCTGTTAAGGGCTGTACGGTCCCTGTATGACCGGAGCAGGAGCTTGGTTCGCATTGCCAGCAGTAAGTCAGACCTGTTCGTTGGACTGTTGGACTCCGGCAGGGCTGCCCTTTGTCACCGGTTCTGTTCATTATTTCTATGGACAGAATTTCTAGGCGCAGCCACGGGCCGGAGGGGGTCTGGTTCGGGAGCCACTGGATTTCATCTCTGCTTTTCGCGAATGACGTGGTCTTGTTGGCTCCTTCGAGCCAGGACCTCCAGCATGTCCTGGGGTGGTTTGCGGCCGAGTGTGAAACAGCTGGGATGAGAATCAGCACCTCCAAGTCCGAGGCCATGGTTCTAGACCGAGAAAGGTGGCTTGCTCCCTCCAGATTGGGAGAGAGTTCCTGCCTCAAGTGGAGGAGTTTAAGTATCTTGGGGTCTTGTTCACGAGTGAGGGAAGGATGGAAAGTGGGATTTACAGGCGGATCGGTGCAGCGGCCGCAGTAATGCGGTCGTTGTATCGTTCTGTCGTAGTGAAGAGAGAGCTGAGTCAAATGGCGAAGCTCTCGATTTACCGGTCAATCTACGTTCCTACCCTCACCTATGGTCATGAACTTTAGATCCCGGACAAAAGCGGCCGAAATGAGTTTCCTCCGCAGGGTGGCGGGGTGCTCCCTTAGAGATAGGGTGAGGAGCTCTGTCACCCAGGAGGAGCTCGGAGTAGAGCCGCTGCTCCTCCACTGAGGTGGCTCGGACATCTGTTTTGGATTCCCCCCGGACACCTCTCTCGGGAGGTGTTACTGGCATGTCCCGCCGGGAGGAGACCCCGAGGAAAACCCAGGGCACGCTGGAGTGACTTTGTCACCCAGCTGGCCTGGAAACGCCTTGGGATCATCCCGGAAGAGCTGGAGGAAGTGTCCGGGGATAGGGAAGTCTGGGTGTCCCTGCTCAGGCAGCTGCCCCCGCGACCCGGCCCCTGATAAGCGGATGTAAATGGATGGATGGATGGATGGCATCTATGCTACTCTCATATAAGACAGATTTTCATCAGAAGTGGTGGTTGTTTGATAATATGATCACTTCCAGCAAAGCAAATTTCCACCTTTTGCGACAGTGGGGTTCACCTCTTGTGATCACTGCTGTAGTCAGGTTGATAAACGGGATTGAAGATATATACGTTTTTTAATCCCAAAAGTTAAAAAGTAATCTCTGAGCTCTCCTCCCATCATTAAACAGCTCCCAATCATGTGACTCTAGGTGTTGATTCCTCCAGAAGGTCTGGCTGTTTTTCTGGTTTTGTTTTGATTGAGCCGCCCTTAGTGGCAAAACGTACAGATTCATATTTAAAATGATCCTATAGAGTTTTTGACCATCAGCAGCGGTTTTAAGAGTGAGTCTCATTTTGTTTCTGTGCACACACACTGGGATGCACTCAAAGTAGAAGTTACCCAGGACCGTTCTCACTTTAGGCAAGACAATTGGCACTTTCGTAAAATCACATAGTTGGGGTTCGTTATCTTGCCCAAGGACACTTCAACCTGCAGACCAGGGGAATTTAACCAGTGACCTTCTGATAACAAGATGCTGGCTCTACCCCCTGAGCCACAATCACTAATATGATTAAGTAAAAACAATAAATCTATTCAAAACAGGATAGCAAGAGGGTAAGTTTTAGAATCAGAAGAAAATCAAGGACCGTTGATGAAAGGTGGAGAGCAGAAGTATAAATGGTGCAGAATGGAAGAAGATAAAAACGTAGAAAAAGAAGCTTTACCTCCCTCTGCGGAGGCATATATCTGGTTCTCCTCCATATGAAGCTGATAAGAGCTTGAGTCACCACCTCTCTGAGAGAGAAACAGAGAGCAAGGAGAGGAGAAGGAAACACCAAGATGATAAATCCAATTATAATGTCCCGAGACCAGGCATTGTATAAAAACTGATTCATATGCTACAGCTGCTACTATCATTATGCTGCTGACTTATGGCCAGTTTTGCCTTAACAATTACCAAGGTACAAAGAGCTAACACAACCGATGTCTTTCTCTTGTCCTCTCACCCAAAACGTGTTGTGACACAGTTTTTCTACCCACTCCACACAGTCATCTTTGAGTGCGGCAAACACCATCGTCCTGTCCTGAGTCTCCACACAAAATGCTGACATGTTCTCCTGCAAACAGCAAAAAAGAGCAGCTTGTAGTATTCTTTCAACTATGTGTGATACATGTGAAGATTCTAAACAACCATGCAGGCTGACCATGGGACAGGCCTCAGCGTTCGGGGGGAGTCTGAGGACACTGATCAGCTCTGACAGGCGGACCACCTTCAGCTTCCTGTCCGCATGAGGCTGGTGGTGTCTCCTGACCC
The DNA here is from genome assembly GCA_903131615.1 of Diplodus sargus. Taxonomy (NCBI): domain Eukaryota; kingdom Metazoa; phylum Chordata; class Actinopteri; order Spariformes; family Sparidae; genus Diplodus; species Diplodus sargus. Next base: position 197,697 of record CAEMYA010000614.1, read on the forward strand.
CAGCACCATGATCAGCTCCAGCACCACCACCTGGAGGACACATAAGGGACAAACAGACACAGGATTGATTTACTGAGAAAACCAACAAGTTAACCTTAGATAACTCCCCACAGGGGCCTGACACAGACTTAATGTTGTTTCATAACATTTGCCAAATTTAGATACAGCAGTCATATACAATTAGCTATGTATTTTGTAATACATTGTAATACAATATTCCGCACAAACCCTCTCAGGGAGGAGACACTGCATGGGGCAACTTGTTTTCCTGAATGCCAAATAGCCACAGGTGATAGCTTTAAGAAGGAGGTGTGAGGAGATTTTTGGCTGGATGAGAAATGGAGCAACCTTTAAAAGGAACTAGATTTAACTCCATATGCTTTGTAGGGAGAAACAAATTTTATGTGTAGGAATATGTTGGTCATCAGACACAGTTTTACTCTAAAGTATTGAAAATATACTGTATCTATTAAATCACAGGGAAAAATGGAGATACCTGTTGAAGAAATGTCAAATAAACAGCATTGTTTCAGCTGGAACTGAAGTCTTGACTGTAACACAGCGGTGAGGTCTTGTCTTGTCTTGTTTTTGTTTTTTTTTGTCTTGTGAACTTCCTGTTTTATTTTGAAAATCTAACATCCCTATCGTCTCAGGTCACTTGCCCTTCCTCATCTGTCCCCGGTCTGATGTCATCCCTGATTCCTGATTGTTTTCACCTGTTACCCTCTCCCTCATGTGTTAAATATTCTGTGTCTTTGTTTGTCTTGTTCCAGTGTGTCTCGTTCCTGCGTGCACCTCAGCCTTTTGTCACAGCCACCGTCTTGTTAAGTATTCAAAGTTCATGTTGATTTTTTGTTCTGTTTTTCCTTGTGCCTTGAGAAGAGTTACTTTTGTTTGTAATTTTGATAGTGCTTTTTAGATTTGTTTTCAAAGTCAGCCCTTTTTGTTTTCCTCCATTTTGGAGCGCCTTTGTTTTCTTAGTTTCTTAGATCAGTGTTTTCTATACTTAGTCTTAGTTTTCCTCCCTCGTGGAACGTCTTCTGTTCTTCCTTTCGGAGCGATTTTGATTTCTTTGGTTTTTGTTTTTTCTCTTGTCGATAGTGTAGCCAGATTAGGTTTTTATAGCCTATTCATTTGCCTCTCTGTCTTGAACGGCCAACGATTTTCAGAATAAAAGTCTGAATTTTGATTCTGCCCTGCATCTGAGTCCTCCTTTTAGTCCAGGCCTGACAATGACTGTTTTTAGTCATGGAAAATCAATCTTGTTTTTAAACATTGTTTATGAGGATGGCGCTCCTCTTTTTATGTTAGGGCTACTCAAAGTGGGGTCCGCCAGCCAAAGTTGGATTCTTGCAAAAAATTATGTAAAAGGAATATTCAAAAATATTTTGCTGTTTTATTTATTGTGAGGTCAAATGTTCTTTGAGAATTTAGCATCCCACTCTTTTACATAAGCGGAGCATGCCTAGCAGATTGAAACTTTGCTCTGGAAGTCAGGGAATTTGGGATTCTAGTTTTGCAACTTCAATCTGCTTCTGGCACTCAGGACACCATTCATTGACAGCGTGAGTGCCCAGGGGTAAAATCATGGGCACCCCTGGTTTATGTGAAAGCATGACTCAACCTCAAACATCACAAAACACTGTTTTTACTTTATGGCACATATATAGCCTGGTTTCAGACATGTGAATAACTGCTCGCATCTCATTCCTTCAGCAATTCAAATATGGGCTATATTAATGAAGAATACAAGATTTAAAATTCAGTCTGATCATCAGGTGAGCACATGCATGCACTGCAAACACTGTCAAAGTGAAGGGATATGGCCGACCATTTGTCTTTTAGTGCTGCTTTTAAATCTTGCATACATGCAATTAAAATGTTGTTGTAATGCCTGTAGTATGTATTTTTTTTTTAAACCAAAAAATATTTTGCATGTTCAACTTTTCAAAGTGGGTGTTATCAGTCCTTTT
>CAEMYA010000614.1:199738-218215 GCA_903131615.1 Diplodus sargus
GACAGTGTTCTGCTGTGTTATTTACTGTGGATTTATTCTTCATCATTCATTTTATATAGCGCTTTTCAATTACCCAAAGTCACTCATTCACACAGTCATACTGGTGGTGGTAAACTACGATAGTAGCCACAGCTGCTCTGGCGCAGACTGACAGAAGCGTGGCTGCCATTCAGCGCCCAGGCCCCTCTGACCACCACCTCAAACATACAGCAGTCATACACATTCACACGAGGCAAGGTGGGTAAAGTGTCTTGCCCAAGGACACAACGACCTGAGCCACGGTCGCCCCACATAGGATCATTTATTGGATGGATGATTGATGAACTGGGTGTGTCTGAAGTGCACTAGGATTTCTTAATCAACCTCAAGGTAAATATGGCAAACACAGAAGAACACTCTGAACTCTGTTAAACTTTGGACTTTGTATGAGATCATTTTTATATGAGTGTAGACCAACTCTTCATAACCAACACAGTAGTTTGGAGTTGGAGTGTTGGCCTGTCAGTTGTTACTGAGTCTGTTTTTTCCTGTGTGTGTGTGTGTGTGATTGCAATACAGATACAGTGCAAAAATAGTTAGACTTCTGGTGGCTGTCTTTGATCTGCCAAAGCCCTGTAAAAGTTCACCCTGAAACTCAGACATTGATGAGAGAATGTAAAAAGCGATTCATAAGGTGAAAAGAAAGTATCACAGTGCTAAGAGACTTAAGCTGAGATGGCACCAGTGAAATTATGAATAAAAAGTGTAAAGCTTAAAAGATGGGATGAACACAAAAGTATATAGTGTATGAAGTCATTGCTACAGATGTCTTAGTGCTAAACAGCTAAACATCTGTGAGGATAAAATTAATAATAAAAGAAAAAAAATAAAAAGAAGTAAAGTATGAATGAGTTGTTCTCAAATGAAAAGGCAGACAAAATCAAATTAGAAACAAGCACAGAAAACAAACACTAGAGGTCATCATTTTTATGTCTCAGCTGAGGATTTTAACATACAGGTCCATTGATACAGATGATTTTTTTTTTTTCAAGAAAAAAACGACATAAATGTAATCATCTCAATCGCAAATTTTTCTGTTATTACTATTCATAAAATTTAATATTAACAGAAAATTATGAGAAACAACAGCATTATTCTATTGCTGGCATTAATGAATCTATTTTGCTCTGACACAAATATATTCCCATGTAGGCTAAAGAAATAGAATTGGAAGGAAGAGGTGAAGCTCCATCCTTATCCCCTCCTCTTAATTCAACCAGCTCTGACTCCATGAGATCAGCTCACTCTGTCCAAATCTACTGCAGTCCCTCTGTCCAAGTCTTCAGCTCGTCCTCTGAAAGCCACCTCAGCTGGCACATTACCGTCTCACTCACCACACACACACACACACACACACTGTTCTCCTCCCCTTACTGTCAAAACTTTCACTCTGATCGAAGTTGTCCTTTTTATAGTATGGTACTCTGCTAAAGTTGTAGTTCTAGTTATCATTCTACAACTCCATGTCACTTTTTCTTCCTTGGATGATTTAATATGTACACTTAATGTATTGTTTGCGCAAGCAAAGCCTGCACATTACATCAGGCAGATGACTGGAGCTGAGCTGCTTGATGCAGATGTATCCACTGAGCTTACATAATGCCATCACCAACTCTGGGCTGTGTTTAAGCTGTCAAACCTACTGCTCATGTTCTGTGCTGCGGCTCTCTCTCTGTTGTCAAACCGATCCACCACCACCAACCAGCATCCACCTGTGGGCTGTTTCTCATGATTGCTCGTGACAGGGGCTGCGCTCATCTCTCCCTGCTTGTGATTTCTTCCGATTTTACGTTTGGCTTCCCAGGAAGTGATATGAATGTTTTTCAGCTACCCTTCTACCCAACTACTGAAAAACATGAGGAGCATTTAGAATTGAGGACCCACAGTGGGTGGGTGTTACTAAAATGTGTGGATGGAATTTGATAATATTTCAAATGAAAAGCATTTCCGTCATTCAGCTGGGAATTACTTTAGAACTAAGCCTGCTAAAACAGGATGTATGGAATAATAACCTAAATCCAAACTCTGACAACAATTGATATTTAACAGCACCCTTAGTTATGTAGCCAAAGAAAACTCAAAGGAGACTACTGTGGTAACTATAACTTCTGCATTAAATCAATGTTTTCAAACCTTTTTGGCTTGTAACCCATTGCCACAAGATGTATATCTTCTACATGTGACGAGTTCGAACAATACATGATATTCTTTTCGTTTATTTTATAATTTGTTTTCTTTTAAAATTCTTAGCAGTGATGCCAGTAACGCGTTACTTAGTAACTTAGTAACGTGTTACTCTAATCTGACCACTTTTTTCAGTAACAAGTAATCTAACGCGTTAATATTTTCAAACCAGTAATCAGATTAAAGTTACTTCTTCAAGTCACTGTGCGTTACTCTTTTTTTTTTGTCATTTTACTTATTCTATAAAAATATATAATTTTGCTTTCTCCTTGCTTCTTGAGGAGTGATGTCACGTACACGACAAGTCACGTTTTCAGCACGAGGACAACTCAGGTGTCACACCACACAGCTACACAAAAACAACAATGGAGGGAGGAGAGAGATGCGCGTTTTCGAGCTGGAAATACAGTCATTATTTTGAGTTTGTGTCAGCTAAAGATGAGAATATTAAGGTTTGTTGTACACTCTGTGCTGGCGACAAAGTACTATCAAGCTTAAAAAACACGGCGTCAAATTTGAAGTTGCAGCACAGTTACGGAAGTCCCACCAGGTGGTGTTAAGCAGAGTACTGCTGGCAAAGCCACGTCCTCGGCTTCTGCAGGAGGTCCCCACCACCCAAACAACAAAAGCTGGACTTCAGTGCAAAACAAGTACGTAGAGGAGAGTTGAAGAATTTGGTCGGGCGGTATGTTGTAGAGGAAATGCTGCACTTGGACACGCTTGACTCGCCCTCGTTTGGTGCCATAATAAACAAGATCCCTACTACTATCAATGCCGTGCTGCCTCACAGAACATCTTTTTCTTCCTACCTGGAGAAGGAGTATGCAGAGATGGAGAGCAATCTGAAGGCCACACTGAATGTTTATGTTGGGGCGCGCCTGCTGAATGTAACTAATAAAGTAACTTGTAATCTAACTTAGTTACTTTTACAAACAAGTAATCAGCAAAGTAACTAAGCTACTTTTTAAAAGAGTAATCAGTAACCACTAATCGGATTTCCTTTTCAAGGTTACTGTGGCAACACTGATTCTTAGATAGCTTAAAAAGCTAAAGTTATATTTATTCACAAAAAAATGCATTCTCTGGAGGAGAGTCAATTTGTGTATACATTTCTGCTACACAAAATGATGTTCTGCTATCCAGGCTCATGAATCATCTGACCACCGACACTGTGACACTGGGTAATGCATTTATTGTGTGTGACAAGGGCTGAATTGTTACTTTAAGTAAGTTTGGAACCTAAACAAGTGTTATGATTTTGACTATTTTTTGTGTTGTTTTTGTGTTTTCAGAGGTGCTCTGGTGAGGCTGGGCATGGTCTTCTGGTGGGATGGAACAGCTTCCTGGCACATACACCTGCAGCACATTTAATCAGCATTATATATACCCTGGTCTTCCCTCTGCTCGCTGCCAGATTATTACGTCTACACTGCCTGGTACATGGTCGAACTATCTTTCATGTTTTTGAGTCTCTCTAGTTGACCTGGTCATCTAACCTTGCCTCGCCTTCACTTTCTAGTGAAACAACTACTCTGGACCCACTACACAACCCGGCAGTCAGCAGCACTCCAGCCACCAGTCTTCACACACTGTATCCACTGAGCTTCAACTTGCCCACTTACCTCCACTATTGTGTCTGCCTTTTGTCTCCCCTGGATTCACTGGCCAGAGCCAGAGCTACCTGCCACCTTTGACTGCCTCTTACCAATCAAATAAATCCTTTAAAACCTTTTCCCTGTTCTGGTGTCTGCTCCTGGGTTCAAGTTAGAAATACCCTTTACTAATTGTAACACATAAGTATGTTATTATATTAATGTTGTATTTTAAACCAAAGTTTGAAATTTCCTTAAGCCTAACCATGTACTGTAGTTTTCTGAAGAGTTGGGTGTAAGAATGTTGATGACATCATCAGTGTTTGTAGGGTTTTATTGATTTAAGTAGACCTTTTAGAAAGTTCCTCCAGATCAACAGTTCATGGGATGCGTACTACTCCCAATGATAACTAAATTCTTCTTCAGGTGTAAAATCAGTGTTTCTCTAAAACATTTCAACTTGTGTTTGGGGTCCTGTTAGACTTAAATGTAGCCATGTCACAACATAGTTACCATAGCTGCTATGAAATGAAACCAAAGTTTGGATATACCGGTCCAGAACTTTCATTTAACACCACAGTTGGATAAATGGTGACAGAAGTAGAAAACATTGCTGTACCTCCCATATCCTGGATCTCCAGTCGACCCACTCCCATGCTACTGTGGGGAAACAGAGACAACAGCACTGGCTTCCATTTCTGACAAGAGACAGAGAGAAATGGTTAATGACGAGAAAGTACAAGTTAGTGATGACAGGTCAGAAAAATACCATCGAACGAATCTATGTCACCTCACCAACAGGTAAAGACATCTACGTCACATAGCTTAAATGGTATGGTAAAGCAGATTACATAATTTACCACATGCACAATCCCTCAGCCCCCTATCAGTTTCAACTGTCCCACACGTGACACAGAAAGATAAACATAAGCAACATCCTCTCTGTTTTCCATATGAAAAGTCCAGAGGACAGTCACAGGGTAAACAAACTCTGTTTCATTACATAAAACATGATGTTCCATGTGATGCATCGAAACTGATCATTTACAGCACTGTGATCTGACATGGATCCTTTGTATTTCTGCACCAGTTTCTGGTTAAAGGTATGATGGTTTAGTTTAAGAATATGGTTCATTCAATGAAGTGATACCACACAGCTTGAGTGTGTGCTATCTGTCAGAGCTGCACAGGAATGTGCAGCATGGAAATTGTGTTGTGTTTCAACTTGTTCATTTGATTCCTGCTCTCCACACAGAAAGGCTGAGAGCTTTTTCTACCAAAGCTGTGGCTCATATTTAATTCCCTCAGCTAACTGTGGAATGTGAATGAAACTGCTAAATAATATTAATACACACGTTATCTCACCTGTTGCGTACATAACTTAAGGTACAGAGCCATGCAGTAATATAAAATAATTTGACAGTACATTATTTTGTGTCTGTCTTTCCTAGTTACATATTTTCAGCAGTGTTCCTATGAGGTTGATATAATTTCATTTTTATCATTGTAATCATAACACAAAGCAATTATTATCTGTTTTAGGAAAGGAAGGTTGCATGTTCAATCATAAATCACCACTGCTTCTGAGAAACAGCAATGTTCAAATCAGGTCTGTACTCACTTTGCCAGCTTTGTGTGGTCGCAGGTAAACCTTCCCTGTTTTGATCTGAGAGTCCATCTGGTGAGCAAACACTCTTCAGTTCTGAAGGAGAGATGTGCAAGACTTTCTTTCTGTTCTTACGTTCTCTTTCAGTTAAAAGTGGACTCTGGGCGTGCCCACAGTGAGACATTCTTGAAATATGATCTTCACCTGATACACATACGCACAGAGAGGTGCAGCTGAGATTACACAAGTGAGAGGGACAAAGTTCAGGACTAATCCACTGTTTCAGTTTTTTTTTTCTTTTTATGAACCATTTCAATTTTCATTATAGAGTTTGTTACTTCACACAGCAGACAGACATCATGACACTACAACGACATAGCTATGACGTAGACAAAACAATGGTTTTCATAATGACATTTACTGTATACTTCTAAATCTATACTTATTTCTATATATAAATACCAATGAACAGAGTAAGTGGTTTTATTGTTTAATAAAAGAAGTTCATCATAGTTAACACAAACACACACACAATATGTTTTCATGTCACAGTTGGCTGCTGAAAAAATGTTAAAGTGAAATTCTCGCCAAAATGCAACCTAGGCTTTTTTTTGTCAATGTATATGAGTCAAATCTTCGTGTAAAAGCATAATTACGATGAAAGCGGCACTTTTAAGATTTACTGTATTTTCGTTTTCGGGTCAAACTCATTTTCAATGGGAGTGCTTGGGGCACTTTAGCGATTGCATCAAAATCGCTATTTTTAAAACACTAAGAAGGCTCGACACAACATAAAACTTTGCTCGCTATGAGTCAAACCTTCATGTAAAAACACAAGTACGACTTAAGAGGCACTTTTAAGATTTACCGTATTTTCATTTTCGGGTCAAACTCATTTTCAATGGGAGTGCGCGGGCAAATTCTATGTTAGCATCAAAACCGCTATTTTTAAAACACTAAAAAAGCTCGACACAACATGAAACTTTGCTCGTAGTATCACCAGGGTCTCTATACATGAACTCGAGCATTGAGAACATTGTTTGTGTACACAGTGTTTACTAAAAAGAAAGTTTTTGGAAAACTCACGTTAGCAGATGCTTCCACCGCTCGCCGCTGTCCTGCCAGTGATAAGTGTCAATTTCCGAATGCAAATAACATGGAGGTGAGTTAAGGTGGACCGCTCCTAAAGCTTATTTCCATATAAATGCACGGATAATTAACTGTTTTGTCATTAGCGAAAAACAACATTGACCTTGAAGTTGAAAAAGGAGCCTCATATAAGAAACAATACTAAAATCAAAACCTGGAAAAGTCACATGAGACATCGCTGGATAGTTGTTGCCGGAAGACAGTAGCGTTCGACCTTAACTCTCCTCCAGGTTATGTTGCATTCGGAGATTGATACTTCTCGGCTGCCATGACAGTGGCTAGCGGAACAAGCTACTGCTAACATGAGTTGTTCAAAAACTTTCTTTTTAGCAAAGTCTGTGTACACAAACAATGTTCTCAATGCTCGAGTTCATGTATAGAGACCCTGGTGATACTACGAGCAAAGTTTCATGTTGTGTCGAGCTTTTTTAGTGTTTTAAAAATAGCGATTTTGATGCTAACATAGAATTTGCCCGTACACTCCCATTGAAAATGAGTTTGACCCGAAAACGAAAATACGGTAAATCTTAAAAGTGCCTCTTTCATCATAATTATGCTTTTACATGAAGGTTTGACTGATAGGCCTACACATTCACACAAAAAACCTAACCCCGAAGTTCCACTGGATACGTGTCCGCTGCGTTACGGCTCTAATCCGGTTTTGCTCCGCCGTCCGGCAACCCCCACCGGTTGCATTTTAAGTCCACCAGGGCGCAGTACGGTAGACAGCTGGCGTCACGAGATCGAGGAGTTCCCACGATAATGACATGATCACTTGAGACTGCAGTTATAGGTCTGTGTTAGAAAAACAACAACAAGAAGTGTTCTCGACCGAAGGATTAGCGGAAGAGCTTGTGTTTGTCTCTTTTTTGAGATTCGTGTGCTGGTGTCAACACAGAGTGTTTTATTTTGAAAAGTAACTGGATGTTATATTGTTATTTTGGTGCTTGACTTCCTGTCTGCTCTGTGCTAAATTCAGCTGAATTGCTGCGTCGTGCTCCGGCATCCACCAGATATAGAAGTCGTGTCTGTTCGGAGGGCTCCAGACTGCCAGAGCTGGGACGGAGCAGATACACAGCGCAGTGGACCTGGTGGAAATTAACACATAGACTAAAGTGAAACCTGTCAGCTCTGCTGACATGGCGGACACGTAACGCAGCGAACACGTATACAGTGGAAATTAGTGGTTAGTTGCATTTTGGCGAGAGTTTCACTTTAAAGATTGTGTGCTCAGCCTCAGTAGGGAACTGTAGTTGAATAGAAATTATGTATCAGACATTACAAAGTAATACAGTACTATACAATGAAAGGCTGACATTGAGCATGAATTATCCATAATGACACCAGGTTATCAAAAAGGCTTCAGTGCTAAATAAAATGAGGTTGTGAGTTTGCATGCAAAGGAACAGAATCTGCTTCACCATGGATTCTTCCTCTTCTCCAAGCAGATTTCTTCTCAGCAGTGGCTGTGGAAGATGAGGACTAAAGAACATATGTCCATCAAACTAATTTGACACTCTATTGTAATTCAATACAAAGCTGTCACTGCTGTAATAAATATGCCCTCCTTGAACTGCCTTACTTAATTATCGACACAGTGTCATTGATTTGTTAAATCCCCCAGTAAAATCAAAGTGTACTAGGTTGCTGTATTGGAATACTTTACATTGTGACGACTTTCTAATGTTCTGTTTGACTCATATGAATTCAGGAGTAATATACCAAAAAAAAAAAAAAAAGAAGTGTTTAGTTTTCTACAAACAGTATGTTCTTTGTCCATGTCAGTACATTTTTAAAACATCACTAATAACTGTAGGCTTAGTGTTATATATGTTGGTTAGGTGTATGCACACAACAATTTGGTTAGGTTTAGGGAAATATTATGTTTGGGATTACAAACTACTTATTAACTGCTTTGATGACATGAGAATAAAAACTAAATTACATACCATGTATTCTTTCACGAGGTTCTCTGGTTCTTCATTCAGGTACACAGACAGAGCTTTGATGATGCACTCTCTTCTGACATCAATTGCATCGGTCTGAGTATTTAGGCCAGACAATAAAAAGACAAGGAGAAAACATTTTAATCAACAGGTAGAGAAGATCTCAAACACAATACAAGTTTTGAATGAAGTTTTCAATGTTACACAATCTTTATTGACAATTTTTATGATATATGAACTCACAATATCCACAAGTGCATCAGTTTTATGTCCAAGCAAGACATTTAATTATAGAAACATGGCAAATAAAAGCATGTGGTCCCAGGAAACAGAAATTACCATTGTAAAATCAGTGGATGTTACATTATAAGGTACTTTACCCGCTCTTCATATCTCTCCGTCTTTCTCTGTGTCCCTCTTAAATTTTCAAGCATGAACTTTAAAATATTAAAAGTTGTACAGGTTTGACAGTTTTTAATTTTTTTCTATTATCATACCTGGGTGATGGGTATCATGATGCTCTTAATCCTTCTTCCTTGAACACCGCCTTTCTTGCCAAACACCCTCATCAGGTCTGAAGAGTGAGCATCCAGCTCGGAGAAGAACTTTGACAGCAAACTAACGGTTGTAATCCTCTTAAATTCAGCATTTAGCTTAAACAAAAACAAAGGGTACACAAAAGCAAGTTTAACTATCATAGCATTGAAATGACCAAATAGAAGAGCAACTGTCATCTTTCACCAAATCTTGATCAGCTTGTGAATTACTTCAATGGCTTGCTCACATTAGGTTGGCTAATATAAATCACACTTTACATATTAAATGAAGATATCATATTCCAATCAAAGTAAATAAGCACTGTGCATTTATTTACATACCTCGCGTACACAGAAGAGAGCCGGCCATCTGGTTTTGAAATCAGCAATCAAGGGTGCATCACGAATAACTTCTTGCCTGCGGTGTGCAAAGGTCTTCTCCATCATTGCTGCCACTGTGTTCTCATTGTCCCTTTTCCTTACTTCTAAAAGCATGGTCTCTCTTATCTTTTCAAGTGTCTCTGCGGATTCACCAGATGGGTAGGTGGGGCAGTAATTTACTTCGGCTCTTCTAGGCTTCTTCACGCCATAAGCAGGACTGCATTTGTCTGCAGGTTTATTTGTCAGGGAATTCAGTTCAACCTCTGGGCATCCAAGTCGCCTGAGCTTCCTCCTGTAGTTAGCAAGTTTGTACTTTAAGCTCACCTTCCAGCCACCATATCCAGTGGCAGAGCCTGGTTCTTTCAGACATGGATGGGATGATACAAGGGCTTCAGCAACATCTTCAAACTCATTGTCGGAGGGGTAAACTTTGTATTGAACAATCACTTCAGCTAAACTGTCAAGAATGGCAGTTTTAAGTCTAATGTCAGAATTCAATAAAGTTCCACTTTCTTTGAATGCAGCATTGGCTTTGTTCAGCTGCAGCTCACAATCATATGGAAATCTGGGAACAAGAAAAACAACAGGCCATCCAGAGGATCTTGAAGACGTGGTCTCGGGAGAAGACAGAATGTCCGTATCACATAAGCTACCAGATGAATGTGATGACTCATTACTACTCCATGATGTAGCAGGAGTGGAGTGAGGTGGAGGGGGTGCTGAGGCACTGGGCAGGGCAGGGGCAGCTGAATGAAGGATGAGCTTTAAGGTACCTTTGTCCTGGATCTCTGACACTGAAGTCAAGTTGGTAAATTCATTACCAAACTCAGTATCCATAAATTGCAGCCTGAAGTGGGATTCTACCCCACACTGCCTCTTTATGTGCTGAACAAGTTCACTAACAGTCTCTGGAATTCCATCTTGAAGGGTAAGTCTCTGGGAATCGTTTTCTCTGAGGATAATTCTGAGCTTCACTGGAGCAGCCATTTCACAACAATCTGTGAATAAAAACAAACATAGTTAGTGAAAACATACAATGTATTACAGACAGAACGCTAAGAGTCTCATTTAATAGGAAAACTATAGTGTGTAACAAATTGATCAAAATATACTGGTTATGTCATGACTGTAGTTCTTGTTCAGTGTGTTGTCTGGTTTTGTCTTGTCTTGTATTTGATTTCCATGTCTTTGTATCTTGTCTTGTTTTTCCATGCCCTCATGTGTCCTTTAAGTTTTCCTGTTCTTCCCTCTGGCTCCCTCTGTCTCTTGTGGTGCTCCCTTCATGTCCTCATGTGCTCCTCCCCACTCATTATCTCACCTGTTGGTCCACCTCACCTGTTCCTCGTCTTGTCATCAGTGTCTGTGTATTTAGTCTCTGTGTTCCCCTGCACTCCTTGTCTGGTCATTGATGTTGTTGCCGATGTTCTTGTTGCTGTCGATGTTGTGTTTGTTTTTGTCAGCCTCTGTCCATGCTCCATGCTCCATGCTCCATGCTCCATACTCCATGCTCCATGCTTCTGTTCCTGTTCCTGTTCCTCGTTCCCCATGGTATGGTTTTTGAGTTTTGAGGTTTTTGATGTTTTTGATGTTGAATTGAACTTTGATTATTTCTTTGTACTTTGTCCTGCCTTTTAGTTGCTACTTTGTATTGCGGTTTTTTGTTGCTACTTTACCTCTTGCCCCCCTTTGTTTGCTTCTGTTTCGTGTTCAGCTTCACAATAAAGCTCGCCTTTTGTTTCCCTTAGCCTTGCCTGTCGTGTATAACTGCATTTGGGTCCTCCTTCCCCCTTCCATAGTCTCCCCTTTAACCCCCAACCTGACAGGTTAAAATAAAGTTAATGATATTGCCAGTTTAATGTAGTTTTTGCATTAACTTTTTCTTCACCAGTTCATCTTTTACAGGCTAGTTTAAGCATTCTGTTTAATCTATAACGTGTGAAATAATTACAGCTCTTTTTTTTTAATTCCAATGACAACCCAATTAACATTAAATGTGAGGTCAGAATATCATCATACCTTATACATGTATGTGTCTTTTTAATGTCACCATTCTGAAAGATCCAATAAAGTAGTCTGCCAAAGGGTAGTCATCTGCTAGGTCACTAAGCTCAATCAGATCTATGTCTTTGGTTGGACATGCCTTGAGCTCAAAGGCTCTGTGATGCTCACTATACCACCCACAAAATCTCTTAACCATGAAAAACAGTCTCTCCTGAATAACAAAAATGTGAGCAATCTGTCCAAAGTCAGGAAGTCCACTTGTAGACCCATGAGCTACAATCATGCCTTTTTTGAAACTTACACCTTTAGTTGACACAGATCTAGTTATGTGTACCTCTCTGGTACCAGGACATTTTTGTTCACTATTTTCAACAATTTCTTTTTTTAAAACATTAACAGGAACTGTTGAGAGATTTGTCATCTCAAGAACGGGCTTTTCAAAAGTAGATGCTCTCATGTGATAAGAAACCATGAGCTGATGCTTAGAAGCTAGTGAGAGGGGCACGTTTTTGAAGCAGTTTGAGTGTCGAATGACATGCTTAAAAAAACTGTGCTTAGCCTCGAATCAAATCGTCCAGAGACCAACAAGAGGACCAAACTTCCTGATGAGTGCAGGATAGTGCTTTAAGTAATGATGTTTGAGTAGGAGCTGCACATTAGGGAAAGAGTTCTTGGTATCTTTTGCGGTGCTCTGAAATTTTGCACTCAAGGTAGGCAATGGAGTCCTCTGTATGTGTTGGAGCAACCACCAGCTCTACAACATCTTTTAAAACCATTAGAATTTGCCATGCCATTTCATCTTCTGGCACCAGATGCCCAATGATGAATGGGAGAAATCTTATCAGTGCCCAGTTCTCTCTTCAAGTCTTGTCTGACCACTTGTAGATAAAACTAAGGATAGATTTGTTAAGAAGCTCAAGACTGAAATATTTCTTCGATATCAGCAGTGACAAACAATGCGCAAGCTCCACAAGCACAATGCCCTCAAACACATCATGCATGATATCTGGTGAATAACCTGTGAGAACACTGAAGTGGGCAAGGTTCTTAGTGATTACATACTGTCTTTTCACCCCAAAACAGCTCAAACTGTTCTGCTGTGCTGAATTTACATGGGAGTCATTGTAGTTCTTTAGTCCTGAGATCAAATGAACCTGATCTTACGTCTCTTGTTTGGATCTCTGCTTGTGTTGCTGCGCAGAATTGGCAGATGTTTCCACCAGTAAAGCTTCCATAAAACCTGCTATACTGTGAGCACCGAGGTTATCTGCAGCAACAACCTGAATTATACCTTTAACACATTTACCAAGCAATGGAATAAAAATTCCATCCTGCTCAAGGGTTTTAACATCTTGAAGAAGAGGATGCAAGACACGGTCATAACCATACTTTTTCACATCATCAGATTTGCACAAGATTGCCAAGTAAATTGAGGTCAGTGCTGAAAGTGAGCCTGGAGGCAAATTACCCAGAGTCCAGTAGATACCAGTGAGCTTATGTTTCCTGCGTGAAGTACCCAGGGGATTGCATACCTCGAAATCATCTATGTACATAGTTAGCAAGATTCTCAACTCACCCCCTGAAAGAAAACCATTTTCCTTAGAGTGTGAGCCATCCAGAAATGATTTATAAGTATGCTGTTCTCCAGTTATCCCATGACTCTGATGTGCTCTGTGGTTTTCAACAACTTTATCCACAACATTTTTCCTATTGAAGAGCTGTTGCAAGCTCTTCAGTAAAGGCACATACTAAAAGCTTTTCTTTTCCCTTTCATTGAGCATGTACTCAATGGGCTCTATGACATTGAAGTTTTCTCTGTAAAACTTGTTTCAGAGATATGATTTGCTCATAGAGCCACCCTTCTCTATAGCTTTTAGTAAGGGGTGAGACATGGAAAGGGCTGTGGCTACCTCTTTTATCACTGACTTGTCAGGTATGGAACCATGTTTTTGAAACACAGCTTCAATAATGTTTAATGAAATGTGGCTGAGCATAACAAATAGTGCAGTTCCTCTAGAAACTCATCCATTTTTGTGCCTGGCACATGTGCAAAATGTTCTAGTTTGAGTAAAGCTGCGGCAAAGTTCTGCTCTATTATGTCAGGCAGGGTCTTGCTTATGTCCACATCATTACTTGTAGATGCACTGTTTAATTCCACTGCAGAGTCATCTTGGTTAAGTGCATCTTCCTCTGCACTGTCAGATGATTCTTGTGAAATTCTGGTTGTTGCCACTATACCTGGTTTAAAATAATTTAATGTATGAGGGTTGTGTTTCCTGTTCTTGTGAGAGTGAAAAGTCCCATAGATATTTGTTTTGAAAGTACAATCCCTAAACATACAGGTAACAGTTTCATGACTCTTAAAATGATTGCCAATATGTATGAAAAAATCCCTCTCCGTAGAAAGATTGTTACAATCGCACAAAGGACAACTAAATGTTTTCACTTCCAGGAGCTCCTGACAAGGTTGCTTAGGATGAACTCTACTTAAATGTATTTGCAAAGCATTTAATGTATGAAAATTGCATGGACAGTTTAGATATGGGCATGAGTAACGTTGTCTATGGCGGTGCTGTAGTCTTAAATGTTTAAGTAGATCATATCTATTAGAAAAAGATAAAACTGCACTCCTTGCACCGCCACATATCAGTAACGCAGAGCAGTAAAATCAAGCATATCTGGGTGTCATATTTAAAAATGTTCATGTCATATTGTCCACTCTTCACCTTACTTGATCTTAAACAGCTTGTCCTATAACACTTTAGACACTTAGGTATTTAAATCAGAAACCTGACACTAGCAGATGACTCTCTTTTCATGCAGGCACTCTTGTTTGATGAAGCCGTAGAAGAGGACACTTTCACAGGAAGATGGCTGTAGTATTTTGAGTGCAAGATTGACACACAGAGACGGAGTCGAAGTCTCTTATTACTTTACTAGGAACTCGCTTCTTTACGCAGGCGCAGAGAACAACCAGCCACCCATACAGATACCATATTTACTTGGATAGCGTGCAACATTACCGTAGTACACATAATGCTTTAAACTACTACAATGGCAAATGGAGGTGATCTCAAACAGGAGACACTTGTTGTAAGATGACACAGGACACTTTGAAGTCACAGATTTCTGTGATAAATTGGAAGAGAGAAAAGAGAGACAGGGTGAGTTAATACAGCCTATGACTCTGATGTTTCTATTAGTTTTGGTGGACAAATAAAAGGAATTCAGTTCTTTTGTGTGTTTATGGAACGACTGGTATGACTTAAAAGTGTGTGAACATGCCGCCGTGTGACCGATAGATACTGTCAGACATCTGTAGCAAAGTTTCTGGTTATGACAAACACCACAAGTGCTGGCTGAGCTCAGGTTTCCAGACATTGAAGAGCCGGGAAAGACCGTGGCTGCACCTGGACCACCACAACTGAGACGTTATCACAGGCTTTGCAACATATAACCTGAGCGGGGTGAGCTAGGAGCAGTCTTTGCCAGAAGCTACACAAGCTAGCAGTGCTTACACTCATGGTAGCAAACGTTCGCTCCCGAGTCAACAATGCAATAACATCAGACTATGGAGAGCTTCATAGTGCGAGAAAGTGCTGTGTTTACCTGCACCGCGAGCACAGTGGTCCACTGCTGCAGGAGCTCATGCTATGTCGAGCTGACAGAGCAACTCCACGTGGGCGCCCGCAGTAGTCAGATATATTAATGAACTCTAATAACACACCCAGTAACTGTAGATTTAGACAGTTGTGTTCTGAAAGACCAAATTGATTCAGATTTAGACTATTTTTTCCCTGACTACACAGAAAAAGGGTGACAAAATGTTTTGTGCCAGGGACCACAGGACACACTTTTGACTGTGGCCTTCCACTGATTTAAAATAGAGAGAGGCACTCTTAATTAAGAATTTGCACATTACTGCCACCAACTGCTCTGGAGTTGTAAGCGAAGGTGATTTGCAATTTTAACTTAACTTAACTTCCAATTAGAATCATGCCTTGTTAACATAAATTAGTCTGGTAAATTTTAAGTTGTTGCATGTTATGAGAAAACTACATGATTTGAAAGTGTTCAACCACAAAACATGATTTCATATAAGAGAAGCTACATGTTATACTTAGGTTAATGTAACAAACACCCATGTTGGTTTTTTTGAGTGTGGGGTTTGCCAATTTTTACAGGCGGTTCATCAGAGATTACAGTTCCATGGCTGGCCCCTTCATCGCACTCACCTCCACTAAGACCCGTTTCCAGTAGAATTAGGGAGTCCTTGAGATCCTTTGCCGATCTCAAGCGCAGGTTCACCTTTGCCCCTATACTTACCATCCCCGATCCCTCCGTCCTATTTGTGGTTGAGGTTGATGGCTCAGAGGCAGGAGTAGGGGCCATTTTGTCACAGAGATCACCTAATGATAACAAGCTGCACCCCCGCTCCTATTTTTCTCGCCGTCTCTCCCCAGCAGAAAGGAACTATGGCATAAGTGATCGGGAGCTGCTGGCAGTCAAGCTGACCTTGGAGGAGTGGAGGCATTGGCTGGAGGGGGCTAATCCTCCTTTTCTTGTGCAGACGGACCACAAGAATCTTGAATGCCTCTGTACTGCCAGACATCTAAATACACAGCAAACCAGGTGGTCTCTCTTTTTCTCACGTTTTAATGTTTCTCTCTCGTATCACCCAGGATCCAGAAATACCAAGTCAGATGCTCTTTCAAGGCAGTTCTCTCCAGCTCAGGACCCAATCCCACCGGAGACTGTTCTCCCATCTCAATGCTTTTTCGGAGCTGCCCTACTGAGGATAGAGGCCCTTGTCCGGGAGGATTGGGAGCTGGAACCCGGACCAGGCAATGAACCAGCTAACCATCTCTTTGTGCCCTTCTCAGTTTGCCCACAGGTGTTGAGATGGGGGCATAGCTCAAGAATTGCTTTCCATCCTGGGGCGACCTGAATCCTGGCCTTGATCCAACAGCGTTTTTGGTGGCCGTGCATGAAGAAGGACGTCCAGACATTTATAGCAGCCTGTGACATCTGTGCCAGGAGCAAGTCAGGTAACAGGTCTCCGGCAGGGTTACTAAGGCCTCTTCGTGTCTCTCGTCGCCACTTGTCAAACATAGCCATTGATTTTGTAACAGGACTCCCCAATTCTGATGGCAACACTTCCATTTGACAGTAGTGGATCGCTTCTTTAAAGCTGCCCACTTCATCCCCTTACTCCAACTACCCTCTGCCAAATGAACTGCTGAGTTGATGGTCCTCTGCATGGTCTCCCCTCTGATATTGTGTCTGACCGTGGACCACAGTTCTCAGCTAAGTTCTGGAGAACCTTTTGCAAACTGAATGGTGCCACTTCCAGCTTGTCTTCAGGTTTCCATCCCCAGACAAATGGACAGACTGAGCGGGCTAACTATAAGTTACTACAAGTTAGAAGTGGGTCTTAGGTGCATGACGTCCCAGGACCCTGCCTCGTGGAGCAAGACTCTTCCCTGGGTGGAATATGCCCACAACTCCTCGCCCAACTCTGCCACTGGTCTCTCCCCCTTCCACTGCTGCCTGGGCTACCAGCCCTCGCTTTTTCCATCTCAAGAGGAGGAGGTTGCAGGTTCTTGTGTTCACTGGATGCCTTCAAGAAGCAGGCGGATAGGCATCGATCTGCAGCCCCAGCATACAAGGTGGACCAGAGAGTAATGCTCTCCACACACAATCTGCCTCTCCAATCCCCATGCCGCAAGCTGAATGCCAGGTTCGTTGGACCGTTCTCCATCTCAAAGGTAACCAACCCATGTTCTGTCATACTTGCTTTGCCTCTGGCCATTCGTCGTATTAACCCTACATTCCTTACAGGACTCCCTAAAAGCTCCATCAGACAGTTGCAGCTGATTCAGAACGCTGCTGCTCGAGTCCTAACAAGAACCAAAAAAGTAGATCACATCTCTCCAGTTCTTAGATTTTTACACTGGCTTCCTGTCTATCAAAGAATAGATTTCAAAGTCCTGTTGTTGGTTTATAAAGCATTGAATGGTTTTGGACCAAAATACATTTCTGATCTGCTGCCACGTTATGAACCATCCAGACCTCTGAGATCGTCAGGCACTGGTCTGCTTTCAGTCCCCAGAGTCAGAAGTAAACATGGAGAAGCAGCTTTCAGTTACTATGCGCCACACATTTGGAACAAACTCCCTGAAAATTGCAGGTCTGCTCCAACACTCACCTCTTTTAAATCAAGACTTAAAACATTTCTTTTTGCCACTGCTTTTAGCTGAAGCAATTCAAATCTTTGAACTGCATTATGACTCTGACTCTACAGTCTTGTTTCATTTAAAGCCTTTCTATTTTAGCCTACTTTCTTTTTGATGTTTGTTTTTTCTTAATGTTTTTACTGGTCTTAAAATGCAATTCTTAATGTTTTTTAATGCAATTTTTAATGTCTTTTAAATGACATTTTTATGTCTTTTAATGTAATTTGTGTGTGCCTGTAAAGCACTTTGAGTTGCCTTGTGTCTGAACTGTGCTATACAAATAAACTTGCCTTGCCTTGCCTTACATTCCATGTCTCCCAAGGGAAGCCCCTTGTCTCTAGCCCCCGCCCTCCTTAGTCGGTGACCTGGCTGGCCTGCTCGATTCACGACAGGTTTTTCCCTCTGCCCTGCCTCCTGGTTGACAAGTGAGGCATCCAATCACCAGTCCCTGCTGCTCCACACCTGATTCTACTCTCCTCATCAGCCTTGGCTTTATAGCCACACCAGGACCGACACTTTGCACCAGATTATCGCGTCTGTTTCCCCGGAGTGTTGTTCACATGTGTGAGAAATTCCCATTAACAAAGAAACTATCGTTTTTTTTCTAAATGAGTGATTTTCGTTTTTTTGCAGAATGTGCAAGTTGAGATCATGAAGAAGCCACTCGATGTTTCAGATCAGACAGTATTGGTTGCCTTAAAAGTATACATTTTATGTTTGAAATTGGGAAGAGTTTCAGGAAATGCTGGCGCATCGTTGGGCGTGTGCGGCGATACAGTTAATTTGCATACAAGCTACAGGCTTTTT
>CAEMYA010000614.1:226200-236685 GCA_903131615.1 Diplodus sargus
ATTACAGACTGTAGCTGAGCAGAGACTTTTAGTCGTTCTTCCTTGGATCCAAAAACAATTATTTCAGTCTTATTTTTGTTTAACTGAAGAAAACTCATCCAGTCATTGATCTGTTCAATGCATCTACTCAGGGTATGTATGGGATTATAGTCCCCTGGTGATATGGTTATATACATTTATGTGTCATCTGCATAACTATGGTAGCACATTTCATTGTTTTCCATTATCTGAGCTAGAGGGAGCATGTAAATGTTGAATAGTAGAGGCCCCAGAATGGAGCCCTGGGATACTCCGCTTGTAATTTTTCATCCGTTCAGATGTGTAATCACCAATAGACACAAAGTAATCTCTCTCATTTAGATAAGATTTAAACCACTTTAGTGCTGTACCAGAGAGTCACTTTAGTGTTGTACCAGACACTAAAATTTTAGAACTGTGCTTATGACTGTGAGGCCAAAGAGCTGCCTCTCGGCTTTAACTTTAACGAGTTTGCATGAGCATCTGAGAAACCTTGCAGAAATTGCAGAAATTTTTATACACAGGCTACTGCCTCACACTGTTCACCCACTGTGATAACATGTAAGTGACCAATGTATCCTCGTAAGCCCTATTCGCACGGGACTAGTATTACCTGGGGACCGCATGTGATTCAGAAATTACCCCACCATCTCTGTGTTTTGGGCAGCACATTCACACGGGATAAGCGAAGTCTGTGTTTTAACTCGAATTGACTGACATTATCCCCCGGATATGTCAAGGCTTTGCGTAACCTATGCGTACCATTCGCTTCCTGGACGAGATTTCGCTCTTCTGATGGATTTGGGCTTGCTCTTTCTTCGAATGGGTCTCCATGCTGTGTACTTAGATGAGCCTCTTGAATTTGCACCCAAAATGCTGTCAAAACTGATTTATAATTGCCAACACAGCCTCCATAATTCTCAACCGGGAAAAAAAGGAAAAGAAAAAGAAAAAAGGCGCGGAAACTTTAAAGAAAAACAAAATCCACCCCAAATCGCAGAGATGCCGATTCGCACGGGACTAATTATTATGTTTGTAATCACCACGCCGTGTAGCCGTTCGAGTTGCGTTTACTCCACTGGCGAACACCTTACATTTTACGAGACTGCTGTACATCACCACTGTAAGCCTTAAAGGCACAGTAACCTGTCACTCGCAGTGCATAACATAACCAAGTCCAACAGGACACTATACTGAACGTTTTCAGACACAACGCTTATTTTATCACATGACCTCTGTGTTTGGCGAAATATGGTTGGTCATTTGCGGTGGAATTTTTACTTTTCAAATTATGGACATGCCAGATCACAGACGACCTCCGCAATTATTAGAAATTACTAGAGGTCCCCAGGTTATACTAGTCCCGTGCGAATAGGGCTATAGTCAGGGTATAATTTGAATGTAAAGTGCTGTAATAGAGCCACGCTGAGCAGCCCAGCACTCACGTTCTTACACTGAACCCATTTGGGCCTCAGGGTATCTCTGCTCTACCCAAGCCTACTTTGGCCACATATGGCAAACTGGCATCAACACAGGCTACTTTACAGCCGGGAATCACGGCCACATGCGACTCTGTGATATCCTGCCTAACAGAGCAGAAGGGTTAGGCAGATGGAAAGAGAAAGAGAAGTAGAAGGAAAGAAATGAGGAGGCTAGCAGGAAAGAGACCTACATAGAGACAAATACACAGGGAGGGAGAGGAGAAGGCACTATAATGCATGGGTGGGTGTTCAATTTGATCCACTTGGATAGGCTTCTAATTTCAGCTCGAAAAAATTAAAAACACTGTTAGTGATTGGCTGAGCTGTCTGCCGGTCAGGCCGATCGGGAGACGGGGGCGGGTCTCTCTGCCCCGTGCTTCACGAGGGCAGAGAACGAGCTCAGAGCAGAGTGTGAACAGCTGTCGTGCGGTCGCTGCACCGTCTCACTCAACCCATCCATTCTGTGACATGTTTACGACCCGGCTTCATTTTCCCCACTAGAAATTGGAATGAAGCGACTACTCAGAGTTTTTGGGAGTTCCTGTTGCTACAGTGTGTGCGTGAGTTGCCCGCCGCGTCTTGTGTGACCACAGCTGGAGCACGAGCGCTGTTCTCGGTGTTTTACGAGCTTCACGAGCCGCGAGGAGAGAAGAGGTGTCTGCGCAGCGAGGAGAGAGATGAGGAGACAGCAGCTCTCTGTGGCGGGCTTCATCCTCTTCTGGAAACTGTTGGTGCTCAGGTGAGACTTGCTTTAGGTTACCTGTTACTGAGATAGATAGATAGATAGATAGATAGATAGATAGATAGAGAAAAGTGTTGGGCCTGGAAGAAGTTGCTGTCATGACACCCTGCACACACACACACACACACACACACACGCACACGCTAAGGTCAGAGAGATCTCAGCTTGTCAGTTTGTGGCTAAATTGTTTCAGATTGATTTGAAGTGGCCTCCAGATGTATTTGGTCCCATCTGAAGTTGTTGATATTGTGCTGTGTCCGTGCTGACCTGGGGCCTCTTGCACCTAGGGGTCAGCACCAAACCAATGTCAGGGAGGCTAATATTATCTGCCATAATTTTCCTCTTACAGATATGTCACGAGTGGCATAAATAGCAGAGGATTTATCAAATCCAATTTCATGGCATGCAAGTATAAAAGGCTGCTTTTTACTGAGTCGTTACTCATACATGTATCAGTATTTGATTACCAGTGAAATACTCAATTTACTCAGTCTATTCATTTTCTATTATGTGTTTTTTTTGTTCTTTTTGAAATTGATTCAAAACTTACAGAAAATTCAGAATAGGTTGTACTTGCAAATATTTAAAATGTTTTAACAGCCTAAGTTGCTTGGTGTTATTTTTGTGTGCTTACTTCTCCATCTGTGCGGTTTGCGGTCAAGGTGGACTTGAAACAAGCCACATTCAAAGGATGATCAAGAAGGGTGACACACAGTGAATCATTGCAAAGGGACACACAACAGCACACACTTTAGGACAGTCTCTCTACCAAGACTTCATGGTTATTGCCTTTTTTTTCAAGACAAAAAGTAAAAGAAGTAGTGCTGCGAAGAATGAGAGAGAGAGAGAGCTTAAGGTAGGGCTGGCAGTGTATTAGATGGAGATTTTATTTTGTTGACTTCTGAAGTCTGGTTATTGGAAAGACCTTCTGAAAAAGTAGCCATGTGCAGTGATATAGATCATTAAGGATGCATCGAGAATCATTTCGCATTCAAATAGTTAACAGCTGAATCTCAATCGAAACAACTCGTGCAGACAGTGAAGATTCACACCTCCACTGATTGGCAGCGCATAACCTCCTCCAGCTGGTGCACACACTTCCCCCCTGCTCACAGGGATGTGAGCCATCCTCCGACGTGGAAGCTAGTTGTTTGCTGTTATGGTACAGCGAAATTATTTTACTACTAGAGGAGAATCACACATTTTTACTTACATTTGACTTTGTTGCCTTTCTGGAAGAAATGTTCACACACTCTCGTTCTGTTAGCATGCTTCACTTTTTTTGAAGTCATTAGTGCGTCTGTATGCAAATAAACCCGCAGACTGACATGCGCAACCGGTCACAAATATCGGACGTGGTGGAAGGCATTATTTGAACCATATCAAAATTTCCACTATTCTCACTAATGGTCTCATTTGCTTACATAGGTCATATATAGGCATCAGTATTAATTTGAGACTGTTTAATAGCCAGTTAAAAAGTACTTGTGGCATGTTGAAGTTTAGGTTATCTTTAAGTTTATCACACAAAACATACTTCCTGAAATTAGAGCAAGCTTCAGCATTAAAAGTAGCTGAAAAGATCAAACCCACAGCAAATCCTCTTAGGGGGTCATGGATGGATTCAAAGACAAAATTTAAAAGGCTTATATTTTGTCATTCAATGGGAGCTGGACTGGATCTGCCTCCAGCTTGTCATTCCCGTTTAATACTCAAAGTCTTTGTTTCTCCCTCTTTTCCCTTCCTGGTTGTTTTTCTGTTGTTTCTTTGTCTGAATGCAGATGGACTATGGTCACTGGTCATATGGTACTACAACAGTGGCTTTGCAGTAATTTATTATTCAGCAGCATTATCAGCAGGCATATATTCTGCAACTGTATATTTGTGTGCATATATGGTTTGTTCAACATGAGCGATGACGGAAATGTATGTAACCACTGATCTCATACTTCTACTGTTTTACTGTATGAGTGATCTCTATCATCTGCCATGTGGCATAAAGCTCAGTGTTAGGAGATATCACTTGTTTAGCATCCGTCTTGTAAATCCCACCTGCAGGTAGAACTGATCTAAACCTAATTCCCTAATCTTAATGAGTCTTAATCTCAGTTCTGATCATTTAATATTATCTCTGAGGGTGACTAACCACAAAAATCATACATTTGATCATTAGAATGAGTGTACTACTTTATACAGATTCAAAAGTCCTGTAGAAATCCCTGATTCAGAATTGAATTTGATTTAAGTTTCTTGCATAATGCAGTACATGCATGCACAGAAAACTGTCTCTCTTGAATGTTTTAGTATTTGCCTCTCTCTCCAGTCTCCATTACAAGTGACTGTAAGCCTCTGGCCTCATGTTTTGCTGTGTGTTTTCTGCTCTGCAAAATGCTGTTTGAGGGCAAGAAGAAAATAAAAACAGCTGAAAAACTGTCAGATTCAACACGACATGCCGATCTTTTCCGTAAGAGTCAGATTATGGCATTGATACAGATAAAAAAAAAATGTTAATAATATATTATGATAAAATTACTTGGATATTAGAATAATATAATCAAACAGACAGTATGTAGCCACCATTGCCAATGAATATCTGACATGACAGAAATGTTTACAGACGAGGTCATGTATCAAAGATTTATACATATCACATTTAGTCACATTCGCCAACTTCCTTCTTCACCTCAGCACTGTCACCTTGAGTATAAATTTTGAATATCTCTGGGTTTGAACATTGTTAGAAACACAAAGGATAATGTAAGTACACCACTCAAAATGTACAACAAAGATCTAGTCATGTTGGACATTGAAATTGGGCCATGTTTACCACGTACACCAGAAGAGTCTATGTGAGCACCCCTCTATTCACGACCTCAGACATGGAACTGAAAGCTTAAAACATATGAGTTGTGACTTGCTACTTGATGTTTTCAGAAGTGGCAGAAGCCAGGGAAGTTCATTTTTCAGTGGATGGTATATTAATATATTGTAACGTCAGTTGTATAGAGTTTGTTTGATATCTGAGGTAGTGACCGACCGATTATCGGCCACCGATATATCGGGGCCCGATAGAACCGCCCAATTTCTATCGGGGTTTCTATCATATCGGTGAAATGTTGCGCCGATAGAAAAAAAGTGTGACAATGACAAAAGCACGTGCTGGTGTGCTGATTTATTTTGTCCAGTGGGGCGCGCTGAGCTCAGCCAGAGACTTTGGCTCAGCTCACATTTCAGTGAAGTCCCTCCCCCACTCTGCTTCTTGTATTACAACCTGCCACTCACTCACTGACTGGAAGTGTTAGTAGACAGTAGCCTCTTTCACACAGCCGTTTGCATACGGGTATCCTGCGCCAATTCTCCGCAGCCTCCTCTGTGTGAAAGTTTCAGATGTGGAGAGGGGGGAAATTTCGCTCCGGCTCTGATCCGCCTCTGGAGGTAGTATCAGGGCCGCATTATTGGTGAGCCGTCCCAGTGTGAACGGATAATCCGGAGGCACGGAGCGAGGGCGTGTCGGTCTGACCGTCTGATAACACCGAGTGTTTGTGATGAAAATAAATCACAGCGACCGCCAGCCCTCCCGACGGAGACTTCAGGGAACTTTCCCCCAGAAAACAGCCTCCGTCCCCGCGACTGACAGAGTCAGACAGCGTCCTGTTTACTGATGGTGATTATGTATAATTATGCAGTTTAGCACGAAAAACTTCACTCCGTCACTTGGATGTTTGGTGGGTCAGAATCTCAATCACTACACATTATAACAGCATCCATATGATTATAAACTGTCCGCAGGTTTAGATAGACAAGGGGAACACCTGGGGACCACCAACGTCATCAACATGACGTGTACCGTCAATCCTCTTTAGGAGCCGCAGCGCCGACTTTCTGTGTGAATTACACACGTGATGGCGGAGATGCTTCACTCTGTGTGAATCACCATCGGCGGAGAATTGGCGAAACATGGCTCCGGATTGACTGACAGCATGTTGTTTATCTAGATTTGTTTATTTATTGAAAGTTCTGCTACATGATTTATTTTATTTTTGTTTGTGTGCCACTCTGCACTTTTTCTCAGCTTGACTGAACAAGTTTAAATGTTAAATGTCATTTAAAAAAAAGTCTGTTAAATGTTAAGTCTTGAATAAAGACATTGGTTTAAGAAAGCATCTATCTGTACTACTGTCACTGTGACTGTACAATTGCATAATCATATCGGTGCAAAATCTATGCACAATCCAAGGCCTGTTTTCATTCCAGCTCAAAAACTCACTATATCAGTTGCATATCGGCTATCGGTGATTGCACCCTCTGTAATATCGGCTGTCGTTATCGGGCCAAAAAATCCCTATCGGTCGGACACTAATCTGAGGGAAACAGTGACATTCCCAAAGCCCCTTTTTCCCCTGACATTATGCCTTTGCTTTTCATGTATTACATTACCTGGTTGTTACCTTGCTAAATTGTTTAAAAATGCTTTTAAATGCTGTTGCTTAGCAGTAGTGTTCTTGGATTTAACTGTTTGATTGTCAAGCATAGCGTGTACTATGGTTACCGGGGTTTCCACCAGTGTATCATAAGTCTGGCGGCCCGCCAGGCTTAAATTTCCCGCCGCCAGGCTAAGCATCGTTTATTTAATTAAATGGCGACATCTTATGGTCAACACGTGAACACATGGCGGGTCTGAGGTCAGATGTCTTTTCATCACCTAACGCCCCACACCAGACATTGAAACTGCTGGTTCACCTGTTGACCAGGTGTGCAGCGGCGCAACAGCTAGCATGGGTGTAGCATGGATGTTAGCTCATCATCTGCTGCAGTGGCAGAGCAGCCTTCTCCGTGCCGCGATGGGAAACATAGAACCAGCGGATTTAATCCAGATTAGTTTGTACAGCGGGTGACTGTACCTGACCAATTAAGGTAAGTTTTATTTTGTTTGTTTTGCAATACATGAAAATATTAGCAATAATAGGTGTGCCAATTTTACATTGGTTAAGTTGTAAATTGCCGCTATTAAATTCAGCGTTAGATAAGCTCTGATGGTAGCTGTTTTAATAAAGTCAAAGTTTCGTTTTAGGTATGTTTTGCAGAGTCTGTCGCAGCCACCGCCCACGGGCAACACAGAGATCCTCGGTCCAGGGTTGCCAACTCTTTTCCAATGAAAGTAAAGAGTGAGAGAGAAGATCAAATGAACTATGTACATATCAGTAGGGATGTATATCGTTAGGATTTTATCGATACCGATACTCCTTATCGGTACCGATACTTATCGATACTCTTATCGATACTACAACATGTAATTTTGTGTAAAAAAAATAAAGACTTTACAAGATGTTAAAAAATTCAACCTTCTTTTTATTACCACAAGGTAATAATAAAGCTTCAACAGAACAGAAGCTTTTCAATTACAAATACGCCGGAGCACGACGCAGCAATTCAGCTGAATTTAGCACTGAGCAGGCAGGAAGTCAAGCACCGAAATAACATTATAACATCCGGTAACTTTTCAGAAAAAAACACTCCGTGTTGACACCAGCACACAAATCTCAAAAGAGAGACAAACACAAGCTCTTCTACTAATCCTTCGGTTGGGAACACTTCCTGTTGTTGTTTTTATAACACAGACCTATAACTGCGGTCGCGAGTGATTATTCTATTATCGCAGAAACTCCTCAGCCTCGCAATGCCAGCTGTCTACCGTACTGCGCCATGGCTGACTCAAAACACAACCGGTTACCGGATGGCGGACGGTGGAGCAAAACCGGATCGGAGCCGTAACTCAATGGACAGTATCCAGTGGAAATTCGGGGTAAGCAACATCACCAAACACTTTGAGCGCGCGCATAGTATGAAACTAAAGGAGTGCGGCGTGTTTGATTGCTATAACAAAGCAAGTAAAGTTAACAGCCCGGCTAACGCTAAAGACTGCAGCACTGTGGCAGCGGCACCCAGTTTTGTTTTTGCAATGTCAAGTCACGGAGTTTGTTGTTAAGTTTGTAGTCATTACAGTTGGGTAGACGTTCAAAAACCATCCATGTAAAAACCGATAAAAAATCAAAAAAAAGAGAAAAAAAAGTACCAATAACAGCCCCGTTCGTCCAGAATCTTCACAGTACCCTGGTACCGACCCAATTAGGAGCTGGTACCAAAAAGTACCGGTCCTCGGTATACATCCCTACATATCAGAGAAAATATTATTCTATACTGTCTATTTGTTATAGAGGGTCAACTATTTATTATCTAAAACTATGTATTTATATATCTACTCATTTGTGCAAAACTATGTGTGAGGTTTAATGTGATCTAGACTCAGCGGCTTAAGGTTATCGCCGCTAAAGTACCAGTGGAACCGCGAAAGACTAAGAAGTCAGAGAATTAACAGATCAAAACAGAGTAAATGGCAGCTATCCGGTCTCAAATCCACAGAGCGAGCGTCCGCGGCGTCCGCTTCTCCCTGCCCCAGCCAGCCCCCACACACTGGCCTGCCGCCTTCGCAGCCGTGCAAGAGGGGACGGGAGAGAACCCAGTGCTGCTGCAGAGGGGCGATGGACTGCGATGACTCTTACAATATAATATATTTATCGCCTTTCCCCTGATGATCTCAATAAGTTGCTAAATTTGTCGCTTGTAGCTTTTTACAAATAAAGTCGCCAAGAGGTGTCTGAAAAGTCACTAAATCTAGCGAGAAAGTCGCCAAGTTGGCAACACTGCCTCGGCCAGAGCTTTTCTTCTTCTTCTTCTTCTGGGTTTTACGGCAGCCAGCATCCAAAAGTTGCTTTGCTGCTATCTATGGGACTAGCTCCTTAGTGCACTATATCCTGCTATGTAGACCAGTGTCTTTTAATAATTTAAAAAAACAGAGTTTTCCCCTCCTGCTTGAACCTATTTCTAAAATACTTTCCAGAGATACTTCTTACAAGCCAGTTTCTTGCAATTCTCTGTGTAGATCTAGACTTTGGCGGTCATAGTTTCTACAAGAAATCAAAGCATGTTGCGCTGTCACAGGTTCCTGACATGAACACAAGCCAAAGAGCTTTTATTGAAGCTCCTTGCACTACTTATAGGCAAGATGTACTAAACGCTCATGTTGGGTCCACATCACACCAGCATCAATGTGGCAGCAAGCAGAAGCAAATGTAAACAATGCCACATTATTTCAAATGTAAATATATGTCACTGATTATAATGAAATATCTATTATGAAATATCTAATAGTTAGCTTGCACTGTTTTCATGTTGTAGGCTTGTCAATGGATGCAGCATTTGAGCCAGTGATTAATATGGAGCATGAAGCCATAATTGGTGGTTTTAAATGCCTTTACTGGCTCCTAAAGCACGAAATTGCCCACCAATGAACTTTTAACACTGATTTACTGCAAGGCAGTATGGAACCACTCTAAACTCTATTACGTCATGAATCTGTTACCTAAAGGGCACTGCCAGTAGTCAGTTGCTGGCCTGTGTCAGGCCCCTGTAACTAAAAAAAATGCTTCACCACCGGTGGGCGACCCTTCCAACCAACCACTGGGCTTTGCAAGTTTTCTGGGGGAAACTCTTGGGCTACCGTGGTTGTGGTGACAAAATGTTTCCACCAACCAGCTTGTGACAGTGTCCAGATTTTTACCAAATTACCCACTATAGTTCAATAAACTCCCCCCTGGTAGGGTTATCAGGACAAGTACAGCAGATACAACTCAAGTCCCTTGATGAATTTTATTGTGTACACATACACAATAGGCATTCACACACTAGGTAGTATGACTGCTACAGCTACACTAGCCTACCGACAGTCAGCTTGTTAATTAGTTAGACAGTGACGTTAATTAGATAGGTTGTAAACCTGTAATGTAAACACAAACACAAAGCCCAGTATTAACCAATGAAATTATACACTCATCCATGTGACATTAATTCTCGTTTTGAAATACTAGCAATGCTGGTTTATAGACACTCACCGGCAAGGCGTACCAGTCCTTTTGAATGAAAACGAAACCAAAAAGTGAGACACCTGCACTTTGTGACTAATTGCGCATGCACACACACACAGTCTGGAGACCAGGAATGATAAATGAATGAATGAATGATAAAACAAACCTGTAACCTGGTATGATTTTAACATACATGAAATATAAACATAAAATATGCCCGTACATTCAGAATAAGGTGATAAATGTACACACTTATTGCCGCAAATACCCAAGAACATAATCTTAACATCTATCACTTAAACATATATATATATATATATAT
>CAEMYA010000614.1:236756-254057 GCA_903131615.1 Diplodus sargus
TATATATATATATATATATATATATGCTTGATATATATTATGTTATAATATATTATGTTTTATATATATATGCATATATGTGCATATATGTATATATGTATGTGTGTGTGTATATATATATATATATATATATATATATATATATATATATATATATATATATATAGCCATAGTTACACCTGCTGGAAAGTTCTACACCTCCCACTTGGCCTACTGATTCTGGAATCCAAGTAGGCCACCGTGAGCAGCTCAAACAGTTAAACTTTTAGATATGAAATTTACCCCATGACCATGCACATAACGTTGCATTCTTGCAAATGAACGTACTATGTCAAAATATGAACAACTATAAGTTCAAGGTAGTTTCAATGTCCATAAACAACACACATTGCCCATAATGCCCTCCTTCACCGAAACACACTACCAGCCTCCGGGCGGGTGGTGGTGGGGGGGTCTTGATCCTTCACCGAAACACACCATGGTGGGGATCCTTTACTGTCCTTTACTGACCAAAACACACCATGGTGGGGAAGTCTTTTCTTGCTCCTCCACTGGTAGTAACACCACCAACCTCCTAACGTCCTTGTGGAGGATGGTGGAGAGACAGTTCTTCACACCTCGGCTTCTTTTGGACTGTCCGTCGAAAACTGAACAACCTTGGCATGTTCTCACCCTTACGTCTCGTACTACGCCCTTCACGTCAGGACACACCTCCACGACTCGACCCGGCCTGAACTGGCCTCTCAGCACATTCTGGTCAGCTAACCACACCAGGTCCCTCACTGAAACATTTCTAGCAGGCGCCTGCCACTTCTGTCAGATGCAGAGGCCCGGACCCTCCAGCTGGCTCCACCGCCTCCAGAACTTGTCAACGTCGATCTGGATTGCCTTCAGACGCAGGACGGGGTAAGTTGGATCCTTAAACCCTCTGGAGTGTCCACTGGGTCTTGCACGATCAAGCAGAAGGGAGTTGGGAGTGATGACTTCCATGGTCTCGTCTTGTACCTGGGCTCTGGCACTGATTGGTCTCTTGTTTGACAGGTTAGCAGCCAGGTAGAGGAGGGTCTGGAACTCCAGCGCTGTCAGGTTACTTTCTTTGTCAACGCTGCCTAACGCCCTCTTGAGTACACGGACAGCTGCTTCAGCTGCCCCATTTCGGTGGGGAGAGTCAGCCGGGTGAAACACCCATGTCCAGTCGGTTCCTGCAGCTGCCGCCTTACTCTGGACCTGATCCTTGTCAATGCCACTTAGGAACTCATAAAGTTCCTGTAACACTGGCCTGGTGCCCATAAAGTTGGTCCCTTGATCCGACCAGAGCTTTCTTGGGTGACCCCTAAGAGCTGTAAAGCGCTGGTATGCTTTCAGGAATCCTTACATAGACAGATCTTCCGCGATGTCTGCACGCACTGCTCTCGAAGCTATACAGCTGGACACCATACCCCAGACTTTCATCTTTGTTCTTCGTCTTGCAGTGTCTCTAACGACGTAGGAGCCGAAGAGGTCAGCAGGGGTGCCGCCAGGGATTTTGGGCCCCATGAAAAGAAATTTAATTGGGCCCTTGTCTAGGCCGGCGAAAACTTTTGATGCCGTTTTATATAAAACTATGCATTTTAGTGATAATTTTTACTATCATTTGCCATATTTGTGAAAAGAACAACATGACAGTTACGTGGTTACTGCTCACTGTCTCCCTTGTAGTCCTGCATGCAGGTCTAATTTATCTCCACAACTGTAGACTCACAGGTGGTGGCATTGGATTTGGGGTGAAAAAAATATGAGGCTATGTGGTCGTTGCGATTTAATCTTCTGATTTCCAGAAAATATAAACATTTCTTTGATAGTACTGAGAGTTGTATTGAGTGACACAGTCTGCATGCACCAGAAATGTCCTCCTCTGTTCCTACTGCAAAGCAGGGGGGTGAAAGTCCCAAACTACTGACCAAACATTCTATTTTAGTGATAGCTGAATTTGAACTATATCATATATACACATACACACATGCTCTTTTTCTTATTTCAGAACTGGGTTAGGGTTAGGGTTTTTAATACATGCAAATCAATCTTAAATAAATATGGATTATAGGCTATTTTTATTTCATAGGGGGCTGACAGACAGCTGCTGCTGCTGATGCACTAGACGTGTCTGTTCGAACGACAGGGGTGTCACTAGGTTTTAAGGACAGGGGAAGCTTAGCCCCCAAGAGATGCACAGGATGTGAGCAAACGTAGCACGTGAGCACAAAATTTCACAAACAGCTAACAAAGACTGAGAAACTATTTATGATTATGTTGATCTTTCTCTCCCTCAGCATCTCCTACTGCCTGACCCTTCAAGATACATTGAAACACAATGAGTTGAATTAATAACTGATCAGCATAGAGGCTAATGCCATGACTTTCGCTCACAAAACAATAATTGTTTGCTCCCAAATATTTTGAAGTTGCACAGATTACAATTTGGGCACATATGTGACTAAAATGGTTGTCATTTCAAGCCCTGAAAAATATTACTTAATTATTTGAATTAAAGTAATATTAAGATACTCTTGAAAATATTTGATATATTACATTCACAGGAATGTAACTTTTGACCATGAAACAGCAAAGGTGGGATGTGCGCAGAGATTGTCTCTAGTGTGCAAGCTAGGTTTTTAATTGTCAAACAGGGAGCACATGGTTCATTAATTACATGGGATTTCTGCTGTTAGCTGGGGGCTGGAGCTAACTAATTGTTACTTCCAGAAGAGAAGAATACTTACTTTCTTGAAAAATGTTCTAATGTGCTTCAAGGTACACACGCTGCAGGTACCGAGTGCAAGCAAGGTCGCAGGGAAAACGTGGACTGGATTTTCAGTGATGTGGGCGCTCTCTACATGTGGAATGGAATGGATAACGATGCACTGAAGGGGCTCTCTCAAGCTTACACTATGAAGTGAAGGGAAACTAACAGATCATATTAAAGTGAATAATGACAGCTTATATGATTATCTATTTAAACTCATATTCTGGCCACTTTATATTGAATTCGTCTACACTTTTTTGTAAAAAAAGATGAAAAAAATAAACACCAAATTATTTAGGGGGGCTTAAGAATATTTTAGGGGGGCTTTGGGGGGACGCCACTGTCGAACGGCATGTTTATTTTAATTATACTCTGCCTCATTGATCATTATGTGAGAAAATAATTTGTCTGTGAATTTCTGTCATTAATAAATATTTCATTTTCTTTTTTGTAATGGTAAAAAGAGCAAGAGAGACAGAGAACTCCCCACAGACTTCCTGCAATGATGCTAACTGGCATGTCATTGAACACAGTGTTGCTCACCTTCTTCACTGGGACAGGGAGGGGTACAGTTCTGGGGAGACTGGGGTGCTGCTGACTCGTCTGTTGTTAAGTCTGCTATCAGGAGCAGGGACAATGATTTGATATGAATATCTTGCTAAACGTTTGCCTGCACTGATGAAATGTTGATGTAATGTGGGCTAACACTAGTCTGCAGCTTGCTAGCTTATTTTGCTATGGACATTAAGCCAACAGCTTAATACCACTCAGACTATAGGCTACCCACCTTTCTTGGTGAAAAACTGGGTCACAGATTGGCACCCTTTCCTTTGTCTTTCCTCTCTCTCTTTCCGCTCTTTCCATCCATCCATCCATTTTCGTTTTTTCGTTTTTCCGCTTATCCGGGCCGGGTCGTGGGGGCAGCTGCCTGAGCAGGGACACCCAGACTTCCCTCTCCCCGGACACTTCCTCCAGCTCTTCCGGGAGGATCCCAAGGCGTTCCCAGGCCAGCTGAGTGACATAGTCACTAATCACTAGTCGAGTCCTGAGTCGTGTCCTGGGTCTTCCTCAGACCCAAAGTTCATGACCATAGGTGAGGGTAGGAACGTAGATTGACCGGCAAATCGAGAGCTTCGCCTTTCGACTCAGCTCTCTCTTCACCACGACAGACCGATACAACGACCGCATTACTGCAGCAGCTGCACCGATCCACCTGTCAATCTTGCGTTCCATCCTTCCCTCACTCATGAACAAGACCCCAAGATACTTAAACTCCTCCACTTGAGGCAGGAACTCTCCCCCAACCTGGAGGGAGCAAGCCACCTTTTTCCCGTCGAGAACCATGGCCTCGGACTTGGAGGTGCTGATTCTCATCCCAGCCGCTTCACACTCGGCTGCAAACCACCCCGGGACATGCTGGAGGTCCTGGCTCTAAGGAGCCAGCAAGACCACATCATCGCGAAAAGCAGAGATGAAATCCAGTGGCTCCTGAACCAGACCCCCTCCGGCCCATGGCTGCGTCTAGAAATTCTGTCCATAAAAATAATGAACAGAACCGGTGACAAAGGGCAGCCCTGCTGGAGTCCAACATGCACCGGGAACAGGTCTGACTTACTGCTGGCAATGCGAACCAAGCTCCTGCTCCGGTCGTACAGGGACCGTACAGCCCTTAACAGAGGGCCTCCGACGCTGTACTCCCGGAGCACCTCCAATAGAATGCCACGAGGGACACGGTCGAATGCTTTCTCCAAGTCCACAAAACACATGTGGACTGGTTGGGCAAACTCCCATGAACCCTCGAGCACCCTGCAGAGGGTATAGAGCTGGTCCGGTGTTCCGCGGCCCGGACGAAAACCGCATTGTTCCTCCTGAATCCGAGGTTCGACTATCGGCCGAATTCTCCTCTCCAGTACCCTGGAATAGACTTTCCCAGGGAGGCTGAGGAGTGTGATCCCCCAATGGTTGGAACACACGCCGGTCTGGCAGTCCAGAGGCACTGTCCCCAACTGCCACGCGATGCTGCAGAGATGTGTCAACCAAGACAGCCCCACAACATCCAGAGACTTGAGGTACTCAAGGCGAATCTCATCCACCCCCGGTGCTTTGCCACTGAGGAGCTTCCCAACTACCTCAGTGACTTCAGCTTGGGTGATGAATGAATCCACCTCTGAGTCCCCAGCCTCTGCTTCCTCTATGGAAGGCGTGTCAGTGGGATTGAGGAGATCCTCGAAGTATTCCTTCCACCTCCCGACAATGTCCCCAGTCGAGGTCAACAGCTCCCCACCTCCGCTGTAAACAGTGTTGGTGGAGGACTGATTCCCCCTCCTGAGGCACCAGATGGTTTCTTCGAGGCCAGTAGTCCTCCTCCATGGCCTCCCTGACCCGAGTTTTTGCTTCCGTGACTGCCCGTGCTGCCGCACGCTTGGCCTGCCGGTTCCCGTCAGCTGCCTCAGGAGTCCCCCGGAAACAACCAGGCTCAATAGGACTCCTTCTTCAGCTTGACAGGATCCCTTACTTCCGGAGTCCACCACCGGGTTCGGGGATTGCCGCCACGACAGGCCCCGGAGACCTTACGGCCACAGCTCTGGACAGCCGCGTCAACAATGGAAGTGGAGAACATGGTCCATTCGGACTTAATGTCCCCAGCCTCCCTCGGGATCTGGTCAAAGCTCTCCCGGAGGTGGGAGTTAATGACCTCCCTGACAGAGGGTTCCGCCAGATGTTCCCAGCAGACCCTCACAATACGTTTGGGTCTGCCAGGTCTGTCCAGCTTCCTCCCCTGCCAGCAGATCCGACTCACCACCAGGTGGTGATCAGTTGACAGCTCAGCCCCTCTCTTCACCCGAGTGTACAAGACATACGGCCGGAGGTCAGATGACACGACCACAAAGTCGATCATTGACCTCCGGCCTAGGGTGTCCTGGTGCCACGTGCACATATGGACACCCTTATGCTTGAACAAGGTGTTTGTTATGGACAAGCTGTGACTAGCACAAAAGTTCAGTAACAAAGCACCACTCGGGTTCAGATCAGGGAGGCAGTTCCTCCCAATCACACCCCTCCAGGTAACACTCTGTCGCTGCCCACGTGAGCGTTGAAGTCCCCCAGTAGAACGACGGAGTCCCCGGTTGGAGCACTCTCCAGTACCCCTCCAAGGGACTCCAAGAAGGCCGGGTACTCGGCACTGCTGTTCGGCCCATAAGCCGAGACAACAGTGAGAGACCTATCCCTGACCCGAAGGCGCAGGGAAGCGACCCTCTCGTTCACTGAGTTAAACTCCAGCACATGGCGGCTAAGCTGAGTAGCTATAAGCAAGCCCACACCAGCTTGCCGCCTCCCACCGCGGGCAACTCCAGAGTAGATGAGAGTCTAGCCTCTCTCAAGGAGTTGGGTTCCAGAGCCCAGACTGTGCGTGGAGGTGAGCCCGACTATTTCTAGCCGGTACCGCTCAACCTCCCGCGCCAGCTCAGGCTCTTTCCCCCCCAGCGAGGTGACATTCCATGTCCCCATGGCTAGAGTCACCATCCGGGGATTTGGTTGCCAGGGTCCCCGCCCACGACTGCCACCCAAATCACACTGCGCCGGCCCCTTCTGAACCCTCCTGCGAGTGGTGAGCTCACTGGAGGGTGGGCCCACGTCGCTCTTTCGGGCTGGGCCCAACCAGATTTTGATTTAAGCAACATTGTGATCACTGTAGTTCTGGCGCATCTACTGACTACAACAAAACCGTCACTGATAAGTGCGCCAAGGCAGGACCAAATCATTTCATACAGGGGGGTGGTCGGTCAATACGGATGTTTACTTTTTGGTCAATGGGAATATTTAACTTTTACTGCCAAAAACAAGTAAAAACAAAGAGATCATTAATTGTATCATTATATTTGAAATATATACTCAATGATGATGGTTTAATAATTTTATATATATATATATTTTTTTACCTATTTCTTGGGCCCCCTTTCAGTCAGGGGCCCTTGGAATTGTCCTAACTTTTCTCCCCTATACGGCGCCACTGAGGTCCAGTGCCGTAAACATGAAGGGTGCGGCTGGTTCAGTTCGCTCGAGTGGGAGCTCGTCCATCACCTGCTTGCACATTCTTGCTTTGGCCTTTCGACAGTGCATACAGTAGTCAATGACATTCCTGGCAATCCTTGGTCCCTGCACCACCCACGCTTTCAATCTCACCCGGAGGAATGCACCAGCAACACCTTCGTAGTTAGCTTAATGGGCTTCTCGTATGAGAAGGGTGCTGACCCATGCATTGTAGGGGACCAGGGGCACACCGGTCTCTCCCTGGGTAATGGCCTGGACTCTACCATGGCATCGCAGGAGCCCTGAAGCTTCATCCCTACTGACAACAAGTCTGTTTAGCGTAGTCACAGGAAACGTAACTCCCTTCTGGGCGGCCAGGCACAGGTCTTGGAATGCAGCTTCGAGTTCGTCTACTGTCAATACTGCCTCCCACCTTGCTAGAGATAGAGGCCCTCCCTATACGGGCCAACCACTTCTTCACAGCTCTGCGGACAGAACCACCTACTCCACAGAGCTTAACTAGAGAACTGCACCTTGTTGGATCCACTTGGTCTATTCCATTTTCTGATGGCGCCGGAGCCCCGCTAATAGGCCTGTCACGCAGTGTTAATTTTGACAGCAAATTCTGATCTAGTCTTAGTCTTAGTCTTTTGAATAACACACCATTTAGTTTTAGTCATATTTTAGTCATCTGAAATCTTTTAGTCTTAGTCTAGTCTAAGTGACTGGTAAATTTCTCTCTCTCTCTCTCAACTCATTTCAATTCAAATCGCTTTATTGGCATGAGGCAACACTGTACATATTGCCAAAGAAAGGGTTTGGAAATAAAAAAATAATAACAATAAAGGAAAACTATATTTACAACAAATTACTTATAATCTATACTGTTGGTAATACTGTAACTATGATTGACTCAATCATTTTTTCACTTTAGTCTGTTAACTTCCAGCAGGTCAGGTCTCATGGAGTGCGCTCCATGAGAACGGTGGCCGTCAAAGTTGAACAACAAGTGCATCTCCGAGTGCCATGTGGTCACCTCCACTTCTTCGAAGAGGTCTGGATGCACACCAGTCATGGTCTTGCCTAGAGGACCATCCCACAACACCAGGTCGCCGACCCTTTGCAATCTTTGTGGAGCTAATCAGCCTTCTCGAGTCCTGATCAGTAGACCGATCTTCTTTCGGCGGGAAACTGCTCCAGCCACTCCGATCTCACCACTCAATCCACTTTGGCGATGTCTTCCATCCCGTAGTAGATCATCTCGTGGAACTTCAGGGTTCCTGGTGAGGTCCACACATTTATTGTCACAAGATACCTCTTTGCATAATCTTTCACCTTCTTCGTGCCGACACCATACACGACAATGGCTCACCGGTCAGACTGAGTCTTTCCGCAGCTTGGTGCGTAATGTAATTAGTGTCTGAAGTGAGATCGACCAACGCTCCAAGGCTGTCTCCTTTCTTTGTTGTGACAGGTACGAGCATCATGAGGACTGGATGTTCTTTCAAGCCACTCTGTTCTATCCCTGACCCTTGCCAGGACAGACTCTCGATGTTGCCTTGTTAGTACAGGCTCTGCGGACAGCCTCCAACTGGTGGAGAGTCAGTCCTAACTTGGTGCACACAGCCTCTTGCTCCTCTGTCGGACCACGAGGTCCCCTCTTTTCCTCTGCTTTGCTTTCCCTCTTAGCAGCATCCTTCTTTGTTGGTGCCTTAGGGCAGAGGAAATCGTCGTGGTCCACCGGAGTGTCGCCTTTCTTACCCCTTATGACGGAGGAACTTTGGAGTGCAGGCACCATCGACCCTGTGAACATCCACTTTATACATGCTTTTGCCTTTTTCACCTCTGTTTTCTTCTCCGTCAGATTGGCCCTCCTGAATGTTTTACAGCGAAACAGTTAACCTCCGTGTTCTTACTAACCACATACAGCACATGGTATCTGCTGGGAGTCTCTTTTGACTTCACTTGCTGTAGTCTTAGTGAACGACTTCTATTCTCTCCGTCTGTCACCCGGCTTCTCGCGGTAGTTTGATCTCTCAGGAGCATTAGCAGGCCATGGCTCGCTGGGTAGCAACTGCTCCAAC
Source organism: Diplodus sargus (assembly GCA_903131615.1). Lineage (NCBI taxonomy): Eukaryota > Metazoa > Chordata > Actinopteri > Spariformes > Sparidae > Diplodus > Diplodus sargus. The sequence continues at coordinate 245,655 of CAEMYA010000614.1, forward strand.
CTCACGAGTAACGACTTTTGGTCTCCAGCAAGGAACAGAAAGGAACAGCAAGAGCCTGTCGAAACGGTTTCCTGGGTGGACATTGTTAACAGGGTTTCTCACACACGAGCCACTCTCTTTTCATGACATCAGGAAGTTTACTCTCTAAAGACCGAATCACCAGCTGATTCTGTACAGGGTCTGCGCTCCCCAGGTCCGTGTGGTCCAATGCTGCCCTCTCCACTGCTAGGACCAACTCTAATGTCTCTCGTGGCTGGTGGTTCTTTACAGCAGGTCGTGATTGTAGCTCCAACACAATAACTTCTGCCGTGTGCTTTATCACCATAATGGTTCTCTAATTCCCTGAAGATATCGTTTGCATCCCTGCCCACGCAACAGTCTGAGTTCACTTTTCACAGTCTCATTTATACTGTCTAGCAAGTGAAGTTTATTGCATTCCCGTGACCCCGTAGGCTCTGCTTGCGCCTGGATACTCTCCCATTCAGCTTTCCAGCGCCAATAGTCCCTCCTATCCCTGGAGAACTTAGGCAAACCTATGGGTGTGAGCCTTATTTTAGGTCGGGCCCACTGAGAGCCGTTATCCCCCCCGGCGTATGCACCAGAGCCGCTATATGGCATGCCACTACCTTGTCCCATGCTGGGATCGACAGGCGGGGCAGCACGAACACTCAGCAGTTGTGCCGTGCTGACAAGGGTTGGAGGTAGGGCGAAACTGACATCAAGTCCACTATCAGACCGTCGTGACTGCAGAGTGGGCTGTAATGTCTGTTGAGGAGAACCGTGTGTGGCAGCTGTTAGATACCTGCTCGTAGGTTGACTACCGATAGTATCAACTTGAGCAGCGCTGGTAGCGATGCTTGCTTTGTCAGTGGAAATGAACAGAGGAGAGCTTGTAACATATACAGTTCCCTGCCCGTCAACGGGCGGAGTGACAGCGGGCTGGGTGCTAACAGGTGGAGTAGCAATAGCAAACGCTACTGGTTGGGTAAAAGTGATGTTATCTGCAACTGTAAGGCTGTCACTAGCTGTTGTGACATGCCCACCTACTGTATCATCGCCCCCCACATCCTCATCCTCTTCCTCCTCACTTCCATCACTGTCGCCATTGTCATTGTCTTCTGTACTGTTACTCTTCATGAGCTAATTTTCACGTCGGCATCTCCACTAATCCATCAGTTGCTCCTTGTCCTCTTTCAATGACAAAAAGAGCACCCATTTGACCTTACCATGCGGCCAATAGTCTCTCCAAGTGTACACAGCCTCACTGGAGTTTCCTATCCAGTTTACTACTTTCGACCCCTTGCTGCGTCCATGGCACCACTTTATCTTCTCCGAGTGCCTCAGCCCAATCAAAAGCCGACTCGAACTGTGTTATGAGAGCGTCTATGTCTGGCATTGCATACTTGGACCACAGCATTTCCATGATCTTGCACTCAGTTTCATGGAACTTTTGTTCACTGGCGTCTCTCCTCGCCAAGGCATCCAGCGACTCACTGTCGTCACCTGTTGGGTCTATCTGCCTCTGTCCGTCGATACATTCATTACTGGCATCGAGGAGTTTATAGGAGTTTTATAATCATCCTTCAATCTAGCTAACACTTCTGACAACTCAACTTCACGTAACCGACCAGCACTAACATCAAGGTGGTTTATTCATGTTGTAAAGTTTCGTTGCGCATATGCGCGCCTCCGCTTTAAGCTCTCTAGATCTGGCTTGTCATCCGCCATTTGTTCCTCCAGGTGAACAGAAACACTAGAATCACTTTAGACTTGTTCAAAAGATTTGTTCAGAACAAACGACTCATCCAAAAGACTCGTTCGAAACAAACAGCTCATCCACGAATGACACAGACGTCTTTTGCCGGCTGCTATGGCTGGTAGCAGAGTTGTGTCCAAAGCCACTTTATTAGCGCTGCAGCTTTTATATTATCCACATAGTCTTACTTACGGTTGTGGAAGTTATTCAGCCCTTCAACGGCCCCGTTAGCTCTTGGCTTCAGCTCCTCCGTTGTGGTAGCATTGTTGACGGCGCTTCCTTCCCAGACCCAGGTCTCCGGTCCCGGTGCCGGTCATCAATGATGGCTATCCCCGCTCGGGGTCTGTGTACTCTCTCTGGCATGGCTCCGACGGCAGTTTACAACTGTCCAGATTTTTACTAAACTTTTGTTTTTTTTATTTATGTTGTTTATTTCGGGCATGTCAATTTATCATCATCACATTTCATCATTGTTCAAATAATACAATACATATGGCCGAAAGGGAAAAGCGGGAGAAGCCAAAGCTTATCTAGTCCCGCCCCCATAAACTACCTACTATAGCTCAATAAACTCCCCTCTGGAAGGGTTATCAGGACAAGTACGGCGGATACAACTCAAGTCACTTTATGAATTTTATTGCGTACACATACGCAATAAGCATTCACACACTAGGTAGCCTGACTGCTACAGCTACGCTAGCCTACCGACAGTCAGCTCATTAATTAGCTAGTCAGTGACGTTAACCCAGAATTAACCAATAAAATTATACATTATCCATGTGACATTAATTCTCGATTTGAAATACTAGCAATGCTAGTTTATAGTCACTCACCGGCAAGGCGTACCAGTCCTAACCATCAGTTGAATGAAAACAGATAAAGAATAAGGTGGTAAATGTACACACTTATTGCCTCAAATACCCAAGAACATAATCATAACATCTATCACTTATATATAAATATATATATATATATATATATATATATATATCTGACATTTGATACATCATTGTGACAGTCGTAGGTTAAAAGTAGGTAGGTTCTGGCACTGCAAGAGAGGAGACATTGCTAGTTACAACATGCTTTTCATTTATTTGGCAAAGAAAGTTACCTTTAACAAATGCCAAGAGCAAATAGTTCACTGTCACTAATGTAATGTAATGGGCAGTCACAGTCAGGAAACTTTCAGTAGCACTGGAGGTCCATCCATCACTAGTCAGCACTACATGGCTATGTCAGACAACTCTTTAACAATTCCTCGTCGGGTCTCTTCATAAAATGCGGGAATTACTGTGTTGCTGAAGTGTTTGCGGGAGGGGATTTTTTTTTATATCATGGCTGCGATAAAAAGTCCCGCACCCTCCACCACGGCAAAAGGCTGCATATCTTTTGCTTTGAAACACCACTCCTTTCGTTATGCATTTTGCCCTGTCTGACTCATCACTGTAAGGCTGTTTAAAAGCTGCGGGGAGTAGAAGTTGTCCCGTCGGCTCTCTCTCTTTCCTCCTTGCGCTGCCAGTTGTCTCACTGATGATGTCTTTGCAGATGAGCTGACATGTTAACTTAGTCGTGTCACTATTAGCATAAACAACACGTGTTGCACAATGCTTGCACACTGTCGCACTTTTGTCAACAATCGTAGGTCACTCTAAATGCAACAAAGTTGTCCCATAAAGCAGACCTATACAGTGCTGCTGGTGCATCTTCTAGCTCCGACTCTTTTCCACTTGCCATGCCCACAAACGTCTCCACAGCTGACCCAAAGATACTCTATTACTATCTGCGTCACTGCTTCGCTTCTTCTTGTTTACTAGCGGTTGGCATCCAGCTCTGTTCCGCCACCTGCTGCTCTGGAGTGTACACGCTTCGCCTCGTTAGTAAATGAGAAAAAGAAGTTGCGCGTGCCGATGAACTGAACGGTACACACACGCCCCGAACTGTGACAAGCGTACTGAACGGGACGGATTTTTTTGATGAACTGTTCCACCCCTACTTATTTAATAATGCTTCTCTGCCCTCTTGAGGTTGGCCTTTAGCACTGGTCATCTGCTCAGAGCAGAGTTCAACAAAGCTCTTAAGGGAAGGAGGACAGTGTTGTAATGTCCAGATTGCTGGTAATTCATCAGGCTTACATAGTAATACACTTGTCTACATTCCTGTAGGTGCATGGCTATCTGAGTAAGCCCCCTTCCCCAGGAATGAGAGCGCACTGCAGTACTGGAAAAGCAACAAGTCTCACTTACCTGCCCTGGCCAAAACAGCATGTATGTACCTTTCAACTCCATGTACAAGTGTGGACAGCGAACATCTCTTCTCTGCTGCATCACACATTGTTGATGAAAAAAGAAACAAGATCCAGTGCAAGAAAGCAGAAATGCTTCTCTTTGTCAAAAAAAAACCTGCCTTTGCTGATCAAGTAGGCCTAGACTATAACCTACAGTGTCAGGTGGAAACACTGTTTCAGTGTTTGGGACATTTACTTTGAGTACATTGTGGCTGCTTTAAGTTGGAAAATGTACAAAGACTACCATGTCTTTTGAGTTGCAGTTATGTCACAGTTCCATTATTTTGATTTAGCATTTTTATAGATGGGATTTGAAATTGACTTGCACTGATTTGCCCTTGCACAGTGTTTTTTTGGTGGAAACATTATTTTAGTGTTGGGACATTTACTTGAAAATTACATTGCAGTCGAGACATGTTTTTGATTTTTTTGATCTAGCCTTTCTCACAGATTTGAGTTTAAATGGAGTGGACTTCAGCTTAAAACATGTTTTGCAATTTAATAAATACCTGGTTGCCATGCATACTGGTAAGTTTGATATGGTAGCTTTGTCAGGATATTATGTTGATTTATGATCCTTTTTGTAATTCATGATCCAAACTTTCTCACAGGAGTTTTGTGAGTTGAGGGAGTTAAACTGTACTTTACTTTAGTTACACACTTGCTACAAGTTGTAAGGGTTGCTAAAAAGTAACACTGTTGGTTATTTGTGTTGTCTTGTAGCCCTGTAAGCTTCTTAGTTGGAAGTAAAACACATTTTGAAAATAAAGGAAGACATTCAAAAATTCAGTTTGCATGATTTTCAGTCTGTACAAAATTGTATAATCTCAGAAACTTTATTTTTTTAAACATATATCAATAGTGGTAAATATCGGTTATCGGCCATAACAGCAATATTAATATCGGTATCTGACAAAATTTCATATCGGTGCCTCCCTACTTTCAATGTCATAACCACAAGCACACAAGTTCTTTGTGAAGGCAGCAAATGCTCTACTGTTTCTCTGAATGGGCTCTTCTGTTCTGGTGTCAGCCTTTGTCCTAGAAGTAAGCAGATTTCCACAGGCCAAATGTATAAACCATGCCTACACAAGAAAAATGCACTCACACCACTTTCCACGCACTTTCCAATTGTATGAAAATATGCAGGCAGTGAGACTGTGCATATATCTTTTATACCCCCCTTTTCCACACAGATTCTCCGTTGTATGAAATCCACACGGGGTGAGAATATTTGTATTGGCACACATCTGTAACACTGTGTACAATGCACACAGTCTTTTTACTCTGATTATTGTGTGTGAATTAGGGTGACATTTTATTTAGAGCTGGGTTTTCTTTTTACTAAATTGTATCAGGAATACACCCATAGTTTAAAAACCCTTCTCTATGATCAAACAGTCATCCATGAGTTACCCTTGTTTTTACTGTCTTCTGTAATTATCATTATTATAACTATAATGGTATTGGTCCATATGTTAATAAACAAATAAAAACATCATCTTTATATAAAATTATTTTCCTGATTTATTGGAGAGTAAGAATCCTTCAGGTGTAATCGGCCATACTGATAGTGAGCGCAGGGATCCCCTCTCCTCATTCACCTCTTCTGTCAGTTTCTGCTGTTTCACTTAGCTCATTTTGTTGTTAAAGCCAGAAACATTTCTCCTCAACACTAAACTACATTCTGGTCCTTTGTATACAAACCAGATAACTGAGGGTTTGCTTAGAACCATTTATGGTGAATTGTGGGGATGGTCAGATTGCTCATACTCATGCTTGTGTGTGAAATGTTAGGATGATTGAGATGTATGAGGAAAAGACACCTGGGAACAGACATACCTGGTTTTTTTTTAAATCTGACGAAAAGACTGAGTATGCATGTGTCACGTTTTGTGTGTACACAGATTTCTACACCTGAATATACACAGAGCTTTATACATTTGGCCCATGGTGATTTAGGACCCACTCTCAATCTGACGTCCACTTGTGAAATGTTTTGAAATTTCAAAAGTTTTTATTTACATTTGTTCTGAAGTCATTCTATTTCACCACTAAGCATCCTTCCAAATGGAGGTTTTAAACTTAATATGTCATGAAAGCTTGTGTCAGCCTAAGGAGGATGTCACAAAAGAAAGATAGTCCACGCGCAAATCAGTTGTCCAAAGGCTACTGATTCTTTTTTGTGATTTATTAGCAGTTGGGAATTAAAGCAATATAAACATTAGCGCCAAAGGCCTGCCTCAGTGTGCTCTAATCTGTTGGTTCATGCAGGCTTTATAGCAATTCATAGCATGTGGCTCGTAGTAACTCCACAATCCAGTAAAAACAAGCAATGTATAAACAGATATAAAATGAGATAATATGGTTCTAGATCCACCATAGCATCAAACAAAGTCAAACACATTTACCATGCAGACATAAAATGTTAGCTGGTGTAATCCCTATGGGCAACATACAGTGTAAATGATTCAGTTTTCACTAAATACCAGAAAATACTGCCTAGAGACGGCTCTGGTCTTTACCCTGACCGTTATGTTACCTGAATAAGCCATATATTCAAATATATATTGCTTTTCAGAACCTATTATTAACAAAAAAATCAGAAAGTGTACAGCCATTTAAAAAATTTGATTCTCAGTATTCTCAGTAAGTTATTCGAGACCAGAGCCAGATCTCTTTCTCTTGGGGCAGGAGCTCACCCCCCAACTGGAGGGGGAATTCCATTGTTTTCTGGTAGAAAACCATGGCCTTAGACTAAGAGGTGCTGACACTCATCCCGACAGCTTCACACTTGGCTGCGAACTGCCCCAGTGCCTGGTGCAGGTCACTGACTGAAAAAGCCAGTAGAACCACATCATCTGTAAGAAGCAGTTCTGAGGTTCCTAAATCCTCACTGCTTTGTTTGCTGTCTGCTCATAGCCAACCAGCTCTGGAGGAGAGACTTGTGTGCAGAACCTCCTTGAGGAACACCCAGAGCCATATCTGAATCTACTCTGGATTCAGATATGGCTGAAAAAAGTGGATTTATCTTTACTCCTGTTTATCAACCTGACTGTAGCAATGATCCGTGGAGGTGCCCTCCATTGTCAGGCTTTTATGTTCTGTAATGTTGACTGCTGACTGGAGCTGGAGGGGAAATGTGCTTTACTTTATCAAATCAGTTTCAAATCAATTGTATTTATATAGCCCAAGATCACAATCACATTGTCTCAGTGGAATTTATGAAGACATTAGGGCTGGGTATTGTTAAGAACCTCACGATTCGATCTGATTTCGATTTCGATTCTTTAGGTCGCAATTCGATTCAATATCAATTCAATGTAATATTAATTTAAATGCTTCAATATCGATTCAGTAATAAGTAGTAATAAACAAATAATTAATTGGAGTTGATATTGATAATTTTTTAATTTAAAAGTAATCTTAAATTATAAATCTTTCCTCTAGGAAGTTCTAGTTCGAATTGAAAATTGAAACAAAGGGACATGATGTGTTTAGTTAAAATAGTGCAACCATAGTTAAGCTGAGAAAGTGCCATTGTTTCTGGGACTGCATGGTACATTTTTGTCTGACATAATCATAGACATAACCGCGGTCGCTCCGCCCTCCGGCTAGACGCGAGGGAGTAAAACATTGACACTGAACCCCCCTCTCTCCCCAGAGGGGAGTGCTACCCGTGGGCGCACGGTTTAGAAAATCCTCTGAATCGATATTGAATTGGGAAAATATACATTGCAATGCATTGATGAATCAATATTTTTACCCACCTCTAGGCAAGGCAAGGCAAGGCAAGTTTATTTGTATAGCACAATTCAGACACAAGATAACTCAAAGTGCTTTACAGGCACACACAAATTACATTAAAAGACATAAAAATGTCATTTAAAAGACATTAAAAAATGCATTAAAAAACATTACGGATTGCATTTTAAGACCAGTAAAAACATTAAGAAAAAACAAACATCAAAAAGAAAGTAGGCTAAAATAGAAAGGCTTTAAAAGAAACAAGACTGTAGAGTCAGAGTCATAATGCAGATCAAAGACTTGAATTGCTTCAGTTAAAAGCAGTGGAAAAAAGAAATGTTTTAAGTCTTGATTTAAAAGAGGTGAGTGTTGGAGCAGACCTGCAATTTTCAGGGAGTTTGTTGTTGTGTGGCGCATAGTAACTGAAAGCTGCTTCTCCATGTTTACTTCTGACTCTGGGGACTGAAAGCAGACCAGTGCCTGACGATCTCAGAGGTCTGGATGGTTCATAACGTGGCAGCGGATCAGAAATGTATTTTGGTCCAAAACCATTCAATGCTTTATAAACCAACAACAGGACTTTGAAATCTATTCTTTGATAGACAGGAAGCCAGTG
>CAEMYA010000614.1:258123-268231 GCA_903131615.1 Diplodus sargus
GGAGAAGGGGAAAAATGGGCCAGGTCATGAAGAAGTCAGAGAATTAGGTGATAGGTGAATTAGACACAGACATGCAGATCGCATCTCCTTGTTGTGGCATAAGCGACGAGGGGAAGTTCCTACAATCTCATCCGTGAAATCCAGGAGGGGGGAAGAGGGGGAGAGGCCGAGGCTGGCTGGGGAGGGCAGAGAGTTGGTTGGGGTTGGTGGAGAGTGGATGTTCCCTCTTGTTGCGACTGGGAGGGACTCCTCCTTGGGGGGCGAAGATGGCAGCAAGGACTCCTCCTCCTGGCACAGTTGACTTGTTTGTTCGAAGCTTATCTCAGGCACAAGTACTTCTCCTTTTAGAAGACATTACAGAGAAGGGGGGGGGGGATAGATAGTACCAGAGTCTGTGGTGAGTGCTGAATTTTGTGAGTAAACTTTCTTACCTGTGGTTTTATTTGAGGCTTTATTTGGTGGAAACATTGGAGATAATGAAGAACCAAGCTATAAAAAACGAAATAAAGATCAAATCATTTTTAGCCACTGTTATGCAGAAAATCTTACATATTACATATTTAACTTCTCTTAGGACAGCTTGTTGTATGGTATCTTATCTGCTGTCCCATAAAAGGTCATGTCACATGGTCAAGCTTTGTCAAGTTTTAAGAGAATCAGTGCTAGTTGTACGGTGCATGAGAAATATGACCATAAGAACACTTGTTACCGCTGAAGAAATCATGTGGCTGAAGCTGAAGCTCAGTTAAGTGGTGCTCTGGCTGGCTGTGTGTATGTAGTGATGGGGGGAGGCAATGGTGGTAGTCTCTACACCAAGTGAACATCTGGCTGAAGGCAATAGTTGACCCTGTCCCTGTCACTGCACTGGGCTGTCCTAGGCTGTAATGCCAAAAATACCCCAGGAGTAGCTGGGAAATAGTGTTTCTGATGTATGCGTTAATGCAGCAGCTAATTAGTCTGAACAAGTTCTAAAGCTGCAAATAGACTAGAAAGGCTGCATATTAACACAAGGGAAATAAATAAAAATAAGGACGGTAGGCAAGAACTGTCACCTCAAAATGGAATCAAGTCTAAAACCCTTAAATGGAAACATCCACAGGAGTTGTCTCATCAGGACTGAAAATGCATCACTAACCATATCAATGTGAGTAACATAAAGTGGGAATTTTTTCCTACAGAGGCCAATCCACAAAGGGTGACAATAATGGATTATTGATATACCTGAATCATGTGACAGTGCATACTGTATGTATGTGCAAACATCTTCAGGCTGCTCAGTCTTGTAACTCTAAGTGCTGTATCGTGGGCAACTGGCCGTGTTTCAGTCTTGTAACACTCCTCCTCCTCCGCTGGTTGAAGCTTGGCCTCTTGTCTGTCTGTCTGGAATCAGCATGATCTGGATCTCCCAGGAGGCTGTAGAAAAAATGTCTGATGCTTTTTATGTGCACATTCTAAAAGCCCATAATTTCCTGTCACATCCCTCCACCAAGAAGGTGATCAGCTGTTTGTACTTGGGTAGGCTAGTCTTCCTGTTTGCATGATTAAAATCCCCCGTGAGAAATATCCTAACTGTGGTACATTATGCAGTGATACATTATGCAGTTTTGAATCTAGCCAGGCAGAATGAACTGTGTTTGAGGTAACAGTGAAAGGGCCCGCAGCGGATGATCACATATTCCAAATCTGGAGAGCAGTGGTTGGAAATTACAGTTATGTCAGTGCACCAGCTGATGACTGTTTTCTTACTGAGCACTGCATTGTCACACAGAAGAGCTAATGACGAGTCAACAATTGGCCTAATTAAGTAGTGCTTTGGTGAAGCAGGGCACAGACATCCATTCATATTTTCATCTGTATGTGGATGATTCTGCACCAATGCAGAGATAGAACATTGTTGAGAGTCTATGTTGATTGTCCGGCCTCAGCTTGAAAATAAAGTTACATCGTGATGTTGCTCTCATGCTTTGAATTGTGGGTGGACATTTGGCTGATGTAATTAATGTAAGAGAGGTATGTCGGGGAGGCAGAAATCTCTGAGAGTGATAAAACAGACATCTCAGGGCGCGTGCTAGATTTTGTGAACTTGCTGGGGGGCACGAACTGGACGAGACTTCTGCCTCACAACAATTACTAATAACGTTAGCCATTTTCACCTGAAGCTAACGTCTGCAGCCATAAATAATAACTGTTACAGCAAGACTGGCTAATCAGACAAGATCAGAGGAGGCACTGTCAACTTTACCGTCCAACTCTGAGAGAGATGTGTGCAGCAGAGTCAAAAGATGTCTCATCTTAAGGCTGCCTTATGAGAACATTATCAAGATTACAACAAACGTGTAAGGCACTGCAGATGGAGAAATGTTTTGTTTTTGTAATGTTTATGTATTGATAAGTTAGAGCTTTTATTTTGTAGACTGCCATAGTCTGATTATTGGAAGGACCTTCTGAATAAAGGGGAATTATTATTTTTTATTTATAGATTTTTTAGGCATAGACACCCATTATTTAGACAATGGATAGATGTGTGAAATGGGAGAGAGAGGGGTGTGACATGCAGCAAAGGCCCGCTGGCCAGGATTCGAACCAGGGTCTGCTACGTTTGTGGCATGCGCGCAATTTATACTATTATAATCCCAAATTGGGAAATTGTTTTTTCCACTCACATTACACACAGGTGCACATGCGCACACACACAACACACACACACACACACACACACACACACACACACACATGAAATGATGAAAAAGGAACCATGTGCAGTGCTATAGATCATGGTGGATGCATGGAGATGCATTGCAATGAGCCGGTGGACAGGCATCTCATGCCGCCTGTCCAATAATGATATTAACAGCCTGATAATAATAATGATGATAATAATAATAATAATAATAATAATAATAATAATGATAATGATAATAAAGGCATACAAGAAAGAACCAGAGAAAGACAAGGTGCCGACGTTTTTAATTATATTTACAAAGTTAACTTATCCAGTCGGGGGGACTGGTCAAAATAGCCATTTGGTCCACTTGATCCTCTCTCTCTCTCTCTCTCTTTGCCATATGTGTGAGGTAAATTAAGAGTCAAGAGAGCAAAAAATTATTTTTCTTCAAGAAATTCATGCTTCTGAGCCTGTCTTGTTCGAATTTTTGAGGTAGCCTATCCTATCGGTGCCTTTTAACCAGCGCAAAGCGATCAACTTTTCATTCAGTCTCTTAGGCAACAGTAGCCTATGTTTTGGCAAAAATAATAATGCAGTAGTTACTCAATAAAATTTGTTTAGCCTATTTAAACCCACGTTATGACTTAAAATTAGTCTCGGCCTGTATTTTGTAAAAAAAAAAAAAAGATAATAATTCAGTCAGATGATTTTTTTTGTTTTAATCCCTGTATTAATTTTTAATGACAGCTCAATGTCTGAACAGTCTTGTTATATATGTTGCTCACACTCATCCACACCCACAGATCATACACTAGAATAATGGATAGTTTTAGTTTCCTGCATGGTTGTTGTCATGCTGACTGGGGGGGTGTTACATAATGGTCGGGATAAACCAAGGTCTCCGAGGCACACTCGGTATGGCCAGATGAGATAGGCCTTCTCTCTGTCTCTTCATGTTGGGTTCATGGGGATGTTTTATTGCATAATCAGAGCGCTAGCTATAAATAATTCTGTCAGCACTTCAACCCAAACCTCTCCCAGACAGACTTGGGCTTTTAGCATCTTAGTCGCAGAGAGCAGGTGATACGTTTTATATATGTTCAGATGAATGCTGATGCTAAATCTTGTGGGGTCTGTCTCAGAGTAGTAATAGTTTGAATGTACTGTACTAACTTCACAAATAAAGTTTGGAGAAATTATTTTTGCTGTTTCCCTTAAAAGGAAAAATCTAACATGATATTAAGACAATAATATCATAATAATAATATATATAATAATATAATATATAATATCGTTCGCTTGCCGGTCTGCTAGCCTGCTGCTAATCCCTGGCATCGCTCAGCTGTTTCCCCGTTTCCAGCGAAGCTACAACCTACACGCTTCACTCCTCTGCCACCTCCACCACACTGGTTCTGTGGCCTCATCACCTGGACCATCTACCACTGGACTACTGGACTTGAGCCGCCACCGCGAGCCACCGCTGCCAACACTAGGACCCGAGGAGCCGAACACCGCGAGCCGTCGCTGACATGGGACCCGAGGAGCCGAACACCGCGCGGCCGCCGCTGACACAGGACCCGAGGAGCCAAACACCGCGAGCCGCCGCCGCTGACACCGGGACCTGAACACCGCTGACACCGGGGGCTACTGGGCTGTGCGCCGGGGGCTGCTGGGCTGGGTGGCGGGGGCTGCTGGTCTCCCATTCCCGGTCCACATCGGCTGAGCTAATGCCGGGAGCTATTACCGCTCCGCACTTCTGTCATCTGACCTGCCCTTAGCTGCTGTCATGGTGATTTTGCCCCTCGTTCTTTGCCTCGCCATGGCCTGGCATCTTGCCGGTCCTGCGGTCGGGAATTCAGACTCTTTTTGCCCGCAGCTAACCATCACAAGTGGTGCAACTTCTTCACTTGGACCTGAGCCAGCTGATTGGCTACTGCACGTAAATATTGCTCGATCCGATTTTATCTCTTGTCTGGGCGGTTTGGATATTTGCTGTTTCCCCAATGCGTTCTCCTTATGGAACCACACAGGTGCCATACGAGGTAGGTCCAATACTATTGATTCCTGTAATGGCCCAATTGGTCTGAGCATTAAGTGGAAATGTTTGGTTTTTATGCTTCTTCTGCTATCTGGTATTCATCCAAATCCTGGTCCCCCAGTTACATGTAGGACACCATCAGATTTTAAGAATATGTCTGGTCTGCATATCATACATGTAAATGCTCACAGTCTGCTTTCTAACATGAAAATGGATATGCTGAAAATGTGTTGATCAAGGTTTTCTTCATGATCTTTCTCATTTTAACTGGGATCATATTTTTATGACAGTTTAAAGTTTTACGTTATTTTATGGACAAACATGCTACTCTTCGTCGGTTCAGGGTGAAGGGACGAGAGAGCCCCTGGTTCACTGCTGAACTGACAGATCTCTTACACAAGAGAAATCAGCTCTGGGCCAATGCAAGGAAGTCGGGGCTTGAGGCTGACTGGTTACTTTTTCGGCAAGCATGTAACAGCTGCACTAGCGCTATTAGGGAAGCTAAACGACAGTACTATTTATCACAGACCACAGACAACTTAAACGACCCTAGGAAATTTTGCCATACCATAAAATCTCTTTCAGTCAATACCTGCTCTTCAGAGCTGCCTCCCAATATTGTTGTTGACTCTAACTCTATATCAGACAAATCTGAGATGCTAAACTGTTTTAACAAACATTCTATAGCCTCCAGTTCCTTGTTTGATTCCTCTTGTGATTGTAACTCACCCACTCTGTTCCATGTCAGTCCAGCCACGGGTAGCCAAGATTTCTCTTTCTCTTTCACCCCCTTCTGTGTTAAAGACGTTCTTATGGCCTTAAAAGACCTAAACCTTGGAAAGTCAGCAGGTCCTGACAACCTTCCCCCTTACTTCTTACGTTTGGCTGCGCACATTATAGCTCAGCCAGTATCTCACATCTTTAATCTTTCTTTCCAGAGCAACGTTATTCCTGATGTGTGGAAAACCACCACAAAAAATTATTCAAAAAAGTGCGGTCACCCCCTTTCAGGAGAGGGAGCACCCCTCTCCTGAAAGGGGGTGACCGCACTTTTTTGAATAATTATAGACCCATTTCCAAGCTCTCTATTTTAGCAAAAGTTGACAAGGCTGCCTGCTTGTCAACCCCTGCCCTCCCTGACCTGCTCACACTTCGGGGAGTAAATGTGATCGCCTGATTTGAAGCCCCAGTGTGTCCTACCAGCGATGTGCATCACGGCGGCTAGCGGAACAAGCTACTGCTAACTTTTCAACTTGCTGTAATTTATCAGTGAAAACTGGAATTTTTACCTGAGCCGATCTCACTGCAGCGGGCCTGACTCAGGCCCCTGCCGGTAAGTTTCCTTTCATTCAGCCTAACTTATCCACTTTCTGAGTTGATTTCTCCGCTTCGGGCTCCTTTCACGGAGCCCTGGCGTGTAAGTCTCCGCTCCGGGCCCTGCACTCTCCAGCTGATAGTTCCTGCAAAAGTTTATTTGAATTCATTCGAATAAATTGCGTGTCATTTCAAATTCGTTCGAACTTGATTTTCTGAAAAAGTGACAGCCCTATCATGTACACACTCACACAGCTATGCCAATGAGCTACCCAGCTAAATGCAGGGCTCAGTATCTTACTCAAGGACACTTCACCTTGTGGAGGCACTGGGGATCAAAGCTCAACTGCTCTAGCACCTGTGGCTTACCATTATAAACCCCATGCATGTTTCAGTATCTACATAACGTCTGATTGCTTCCATGTACAAGTCTGGTGATAGCTTACAGGGTTATTTGTCCTAGCTCTGTTACACAGCCAGTAGACAATTGGAGGGGGGCATCCCTCTCTTTATACAAATGTCAGTAGGATATAATGATTCAATGAACATAATCAGTTATTCTCTCAGAAGCCTGTGGTTCCAGATGGGTTTTGTTAAGGGGTGTAGTGGTACATACAGAGGAGCCCAGGGATCCGACAAGCTGGTCCTTTCTTCTTTAAGTATGACCACAGTACTCACTTTATATTGTAGCATACTACATTGTAGTAAGTTTGCAAAATGCAATTATGAACTCTAAAGGAAAGCATTCATTCCGTGTCTATTTCATGTTGTAATGCAATAAGCCTGTTTAAAATGATCATATACCTAAAAACTGATCAGTGCTGATACTGAAGGCTAATAAAGGAGTGATAACAAGAAGGACATGTAATGTAAAGTTACCATTAGAGACTGAGATTTGACTTGGACTCGCAAAAAAGACTTGAATAAGTATCTCTGGTGAGTGTGTGTGTGTGTGTGTGTGTGTGTGTGAAAAAGGTCTGGTGTTTCTACTCGGTCAGGGTGGAGTCAGTTCTGTGCAGGAGTCTGAAAACAGTCCCAGACTTGAATCTTCGCACCACCAGGTTTCGCTGTAGTTTTTAAACACTGTAGTATCATTCTCTCTCCTGTGAGTCTCCTCACATACACCCTCCTGTTACTGACACTAATTTATCACTGTGATTCATCAGTAAGTATGACTTTCTGCATTGTCCAATGTGAAACTCTGATATTTCTTAGCCCACCTCAAGTGTTTGTCCTTTGAAACTTCTGCTCGTCCTCTGAATCTAAAAGACAGCCTTCTTCTGACAGGACGACCGCTGATTGGACTCTTGTTGTTTATTTAGTAAATTCTGTATCTGTGATGAAGTTGCTTTTCTGTCTCTCAGTGAACTAATAATAATAATAACTTTATTTATATAGCACCTTTCAAAACCATGTTACAACATTAATAAAGACATAAATAAAAACGTACCAAATACAATTGCCTGAAAATAACAACAACAACAAAAAAGATAATAAAATAAAATAAAAACATAAGAAAACCGCCAAGAAATAAAATTGGAATAGAAAATTAAAAAATAGAAATTAAAAACCATTCATCCTCAACAAGGTAATCATACAACGAATAATAAAACAAAATTAAGAGAAGGCCAATCGATAAAAGTGAGTCTTAAGAAGAGATTTAAAAGAAGTCACTGATCTAGCCAGCCTAAGATCGCCAGGCAGGGAGTTCCAAAGCTGTGGACCACGGACAGCGAAGGCCCGGTCACCTTTGGTAATGAGACGGGACCTCAGGACCATAAGTAAAGCTGCGCCGGTGGATCTCAGGCAGCGTTCAGGCTCATAGGGTAAAAGCAGGTCACGGATATAGGCAGGAGCCTGACCATTCAGGGCTTTAAAAACAAGTAATAAAATCTTCAAATCAATTCTAAAACTCACAGGCAGCCAGTGGAGAGCAGCAAGGGTTGGGGAGATATGGTCACTTCTATTTGTACCTGTTAAAAGCCTGGCAGCAGCATTCTGAATCAGTTGCAGTTTACGGATGTTTCCTTTGCTTATCCCAGAGTACAGAGCATTACAATAATCTAGTCTAGAAGAAATAAAAGCATGGACAACTTTCTCCAGGTCGGTGGAAGAGAGGAAAGGAAGGATTCTTATTAGCTGTCTCAGCTGCCCGAAACCGGATTGCACTACCTTGGTTACCTGTGAGTCAAATGATAGCTCTGAGTCAAACCAGACACCAAGATTGCGAGCTACTTTCTGGAAACCAAGGGTAGAGGGGAGACTGTTGGGAATGCAGGTACTGGAGCTAGATGGCGGGAAGAGGATAACCTCTGTTTTTGAGTCATTTAGTTGGAGAAAGTTGGTGAACATCCATGTTTTTATATCTGCCAGGCATGCGAGGATATGGGAAACATCTGCAGAACCAGGTTTCAACGGTACATACAACTGGGTGTCATCCGCATATACTTGAAAATGAATATTGTGCCTTTGAATGATTCTCCCCAGGGGTAATATGTAAATGGAAAAAAGAAGGGGCCCCAAAATTGACCCCTGGGGGACACCGCAGAAAAGGGGAGCATGAGAGGAACCGGCATCCCCAAGAGACACAGCAAAGGACCTATTTGAAAGATAGGACTTGAACCATTTGAGCACTACTCCACTAATGCCAATAAGGTGTTCCAGACGGCTAATTAGGATATCATGGTCCACCGTATCAAAGGCTGAGAACTGACCTTGATGTATTGATCTCCTGATGGTGTGCTCCCTTAAAAAAACGTTTGTCGAATCATAATTATTTGACAAAAAGAAAGACCCTCTAAGATTAGAATAACAATTTGACACTATAAATTCCACATTTTTACCGTTTTACTATTATTTCAATGTACCCCCAGACTTTTGACCCCACTGCAGATTGTAATGAAATGCTGTTTAGTTGTTGTTGACAGCATGCACAATCACACATACTGTAGAGTGTGAAATTTAAGTATGACACATTTGGCTCTAGCCTAATAATAATAATAATAATAATAATAATAATAATAACGCATTTTATTTGAAGGCGCCTTTCAAAGCACTCAAGGACACACAACATTTGTAATGTGCCAACAGACAGGACCCACAGATTCGCAACCTATCATCATTCAGGTTCAGATCAAAAACATAATGGGCTGTATCAATCCCTTTAAGGTGGGCCTGAAGTAAGCTATGCTCAACCTGTCAGTCATATTTTAGTTACCATAAAGTTGCCTTACTTGGCTAGGAATTTTTGACCTCTTGCACTTGAAGCATGCTCTGCACTTTCAAGTAGAAATATATTACCAGTACTATTATTATTATTAGCTGTTGATAAGTACTTGTTTAATTTCCTGGTTCTGTGTAGAAATCCATGCAATAAGGTGGGGTATGGTTTGTGTGCTTCATATCCACAAATTCTTAGCTTGGTGGTTTACTCAGTTTAAATTGTGCTTACTTCAACCCTCTATTTAGAAACAACCAGTGAATTTGTTATTAATGATGCTAAAGAGAAGCAGCCGTGCTGCTACCACAAGCAGTGGTAACTGTAGTAGTAGCAGCATCAGATGAAAACATGACAAAAATGCATTAAATATATTCAGCTCTTCCTTTTGAATGGACTGTGTGTGAGAGAGAGGCAGTAGCGCTAGATTAAAAGCTCATCCATCTCTCTATAAAAGCAAGGAATCTCTGTCTGTCTGTGTGTGTGTATGTGTGTGTGTGAAATATCTCTGTGGATCAGGATCAGACTGACCTGAGAGTTTCAACATGGCTGTGCTTGGTTCAAGGGTGTGCCATGCGGATTTGTTTGGATTACAATGATACCGTTAATTAATTATTTCATAAATGCTTTACACATTCTGGAGCATAGTCTATTGGAGCCCCCACAGTGACATGCGCATTAGAGCCAGTCACTGCAGAGCTCAGGACTACGACACACATTAAGAAACAAGCGGATGTATACCTGCGGCCGCGCGAGCTGGACCGGGAGTTAGACGGCGGTTCGGTCCCGTTCTGTTCTGTGCATCTAAACTGACTGTTGTGGATTAATGAGACCAAACGAGACCGGACCGTGTCTGTTCGGGTCTGAGGAGAGC
>CAEMYA010000614.1:269111-292572 GCA_903131615.1 Diplodus sargus
AACAATTATACCCTGGAATATTGGATTTCATAACAAACCTAAATATCCCCGACGTTCCACCTTCAAACAGCCTCATTTGGCCATCAGTGAAAATGCTTCTTAACCTCCCACTTTTCTATAGGAACATATTTCCTACGGGCACTGCACTAGTTATTGATAAGGATTGGATCTTATGCTGTTTCTCCCAACATTGTTTCTTATTGTGTTTAAAGGAGCAGAGTATTGAAATGAGAGGGTTCAGAAAGAATAGGAGGAGAAGAAATTGCAGACAGGAGAGGGGGTGAGAACAGAGGAAAAGATGGGGAGAGGTAGCGCTACAGCAACCTAAGCAGCTTAGCAGCTGATTTTTAAGATCCTCTCAGCTGACAACTCTGCGTGAGTGTGACTGTTAACCATAGCGTCCAAAGGATAAAATTGGGGAGGTGGAGTACGACTGATATATTGAATATCGAGACCAAGGCCTCTAGTTTGGTGGCGCGTGGCGGTGTCTCTGAATGTTATGGCTATGGCCTGAGGGCATAAATAACAGCAGAAGCAGTAAGTTAAAAAGGTTGGACTGATTAACTTTAATATTTTAAAATTGATTTTTCAGTTGCGTAAAGTCTTAATGTTACACAAGACTCTGTTCCACCTGCCTCTGTGACAGAATGCAATCTCCCATTTCTTTTATCCATCTTTTTGAAAAACATTCTGGGTTTTCCTTTCCAATCCCCAGACAAATCAGCATCCACTACAGCACTCGATGTTAGACATTAAAACCCTCTGGATCTTACAGGGGAATTCCAGTAATTTTAAACCTTTATTTACATGTTCTGGTATGTAATTGATTCATACTTACCAAAAGTTTTGGAATCAGTCCAGTAGATCATCAGCTGGCAGCTGTGATCACCTACAAGACTGCAGCATAATCCTTTGGGGCATATCCAAACTGAGTTCACTTAAAGTGCTTGTTTTTGTATCCTCCGTGACCTCCACTGGCTTACTGGTGCGGCCCGCATCCGATTGGAGATGATGGTGCTGGCCTTCAAGGCCATCAATAGAGCTGCACACATCTACCTCCAAACACTGGTTAGACCGAATGCCCCAGCCGAGCACTTCGCTCCACTACATCAGTGGGCCAGCTGGTACACACAGCATGAAAAAAAATTTATGCACTTGTATGTTCTTATCATTAGCACTTTAATCATAGCACTTGAGGTATTCTTGATAAATAGCATCTACTATCTCAGACGAGAGATTGTTGTAGACAATCTTGGAGACAATTGTTTCCATTTTTTCTTTTTACTCTATCAACTCTTTCTTGTTACAAATGTACTCACTCTAATTCTCTTTGGACAAAAGTCAGTTATATGTAAATGTCTCAGAACAACGACATCAGCTTGTCAGTGTCTGACAACATCAATGGAATTATTCTTACAGAGATGGTATATTTGTTCAATAATATGATCTTTTTGTAACCAGAAACACAAGTCTCAATCTGAAATCTCATTAGAGGTGAGTTGTTGCAGGAAGATGATGAAAGAAACATGCATCCAGCATTCACTTTCCCTGGTGATAAACTTTGAACAGGGTTTTCACTGTGGTTACAATGTAACAAGTGAAAATCCTGCTGTCAAATTTCTCCTGAAAGCAAGTTTAGCATCCAGCATAAAGAAACGCACTATACACTAGTCAGTTTAAGTACCTTTGTTATTTATGATTGCATGTAATACAAGCTTGCAAACTCATGTTAATACAAACCTGTCACATTGGGGTTTAAAGGGGATAGCTAAGGAAATAGGAGGTGGACCTAAATGCAGTTATTCACGTGACAAGAGGCAGGATTGAGGAGGAACAAAAGGCGAGCTTTAATAAAACAAAGCTGAATGCAACAAAATTCAAAGAAGCAACACAACAGCAAGACAAAGTAGCAACTAAGGCTAAATCAAAGTACAACCAAAAGCAAAGTTCAAATCAAAATGCACCAAAGAAATCAAAATCCAAAACATACCAGACAGGAAAATGGAGACACGAGAAGACATAGGCAGAACATCAGACCAAAAGAAGCAATAAACAGACAAACACCAGAGGGAAGACAAAGACTATATACACATACACTAATGACAAGAGGAGGAACAGGTGAGGTGGAGCAGCAGGTGGGAACACTCTGGCTGATAAGCAGCACACTGAACAGCCTAACACAGATAGGGGGAGACAAACATGCACCAAGAAGGAAGGGAAAGACGGGAAAGAACACAGGACACTGAAAGGACACGAGAGGGCATGGAAATCAAATACAAACCACAAGACACAGAATCATCAACCATGACAAAACCATTCATTCCTACAAAACATTTTTTTTAAAATCCAATTTTCTTTAACACTGTTCCAAATCACACCCCTGCCATCTGATGAGCTGAGTCACAGCAACACCATCAGCCGTTTTGTTTTCCTGCAGTCTCTGGCTCAGGTAGGTGGTTCTTGTTTTTGCTGAAACTCGTGCAGTGCCTGTAGGAATTATGCGTTCCTATAGAAAAGTGGGAGGTTAAGAAGCATTTTCACTGATGGCCAAATGAGGCTGTTTGAAGGTGGAACGTCGGGGATATTTAGGTTTGTTATGAAATCCAATATTCCAGGGTATAATTGTTCGTTTTTGACTATTTTTGATTTTGCCATTATATTTCACCTTAAAAACTATTTACTTGGTGTGATTATTTTCAGCACAACCTCACATGTGTGACTGTACAGCTATTTTTTCATTTTGACTTATTGTACACAATAGCCCTAAAATCACAAAAAAACATAAAATCTGAGTAGAAAAAGTTATTTTTTACTGTGAAAACCACAAATATGTTTAACAAACCACTTTTTAATTACTTATAATGCAAATATAAATTGTTGTTTGCTGAATATGTGCATACATTTTAAAAATGTACAAAGTTCTGTTTAACTATTTACATAGTGCGTCCGGTCCGTCAGCTCAGGAGTTGGGCCGTGTAGGTTAGCTAGCGGCTACACACGAACATCCACAGATTCCGTTTCCACTTTGTTGTCCGCGCGTCTCCGCATCTCCTCAGACCCGAACAGACCGGTCCGGTCTTGTTTAGTCACATTAATCCACAACAGTCAGTTTAGATCATGCACAGAACAGAACGGAACCGAACCGCCGGCTAACTCCCAGCCCAGCCTGCGCCGCTGCAGGTATAAATCCGCTCTCCTCAGACCCAAACCGACACGGTCCGGTCTCGTTTGGTCTCATTGATCCACAACAGTCAGTTTAGATGCACAGAACAGAATGGGTCCAGCTCGCGCTGCCGCAGGTATACATCCGCTTGTTTCTTAACGTATGTCTGGGGCTTGAGCACTGCAGTGACTGGCTCTAATGCACATGTCACTGGGCTGGCTCGGTAGACTATGCTCTCGAATTTGTAAAGCATTTATGAAATAATTTATTCACGGTATCATTGCAGTCTAAACAAATGCGAAGTCGCACACCATTGAACCAAATGGCAGCCATGTTGAAACTCTCAGGTCAGTCTGATCCTGATCCGCAGAAATATTTGAGGCACAGACAGACAGACAGACAGACAGACAGAGATTCCTTGCTTTTATAGAGAGATGATTAGTAAGAAGACTTCTTGTAATTGCAGCCGTTTTTGAATTTATTTTGAAATACATGCTATTGTTTTGAAATGAGACAAACCGCAGAGACGGAAGAGCACCTGTAGCAGTGATGTTACCTTGTTAGTTTCATTTTTTTTATATCACTCCATGCTTCTTCATGTTTGCTACAGCTGTGTGAATGTGGTTTTATGAGAAGTTTATGTTGTGGTTAGGGTTAGGGGGTAACCCTGTGAAGATTGCCTCTGGGGGATGACTTTGCCGTTGGTTGAGAAGCAGGCTAAAGTGGTCAGTAATACCCTATGTATTCTTTATCAGTATTAGCTACAGTGCTGAGCAATGCTGTTTCTGTATGATTGCAATAGCTGATGTTGTCTTTTATTTTGTCTACCTCAACTTTTAGTTCTACAGTGTTAATAAACATCTGTGAAAGAAACTGGAGTCTCACATCCAATCAATGGGCAGCAGACTTCTTGTTCAGCATTTCTGATTGGCTGCTGTTTGTGATCTCATAGTTTGAATGCCAAATTTCTGCTGCATTTGGTTAACACTCACAAATAGAATTCATATCCACATGTTTTTTTTGCTCCCAGGAAACCAATGACAATAAACAAATCTGTTACTTGGTTTTCCATGACATGCTTTTAAAGATATGGTAAATGGACTTGTATTTCCATAGCACTTTCTTCAGTCTACTGACCGGTCAAAGCTCTGTGCAACACTTGTGTGTTCCATGCATTCACACCCCTTTCATACATACATTTAATAAATATAAACAGATATGGTGGCACTTGACACATGCACTTTTTGCACTTTACAGAAACTGCTAGCAAAACTTTATTTTCATAGTCATGGCTTAAGAGTTAACAGATCGTGACAATCTACATGACTGTTATAACTAGGGGGTTTAAATCACTAGTTTCATCGGGATACAACATTTTATTGATTCTCTGGACAACCATTCAATATATTGCAAAGAGTGCCATGATAAGATTTCTATTAATTTGATTTAGGAGCCTGTCATCGATATGAGACAATATATCTGCCTATTTAACACAATCAGTCACAGAATAAGCTGTTACCACTTTCTTGTCTGTTTGTGGCCATTCAGAATCAAATAATACATAAAGACCGCCTTAAAGTGAAACTCTTGCCAAAAAGCAACTAAGGCTTTATTTTTGATTGAATATGAGTCAAACCTTCGTGTAAATGCATAATTACGACGAAAGAGGCACTTTTAAGATTTACTGTAGTTTCGCTTTTGGGTATTTGCTATTTTTAACACACTAAGAAGGCTCGACACAACATGAAACTTTGCTCATAGTACCACCAGGGTCTCTACACATGAACACGAGCATTGGGACATTGTTTGTGTACGCAGAGTTTACTTAAAAGAAGGTTTTTGAACCTAACACTCGGGGATCGACACTTTTTGTCTGCCATGACAGCGACTCGCCAGAGATCCAGCTCCTACAGTGAGTAGTTCAAAAACCCTCTTTTTGTTTTAAAAGTGTTGGTTTTTTAAAAATAGCGATTTTGATGCTAGCATAAGAGTGCCCCTAGCACTCCATTGAAAATTAGCTTGCCCAAAACCGAAACTAAGGTAAATCTTAAAAGTGGGTTCTCCGTCCTGATTGGATAAAGTGGTGAGGGATACCAGAAAATGGCTTTTGTGACGAGTGAGTGAGTGACATCGGTTACTGACCAAACGCTCTCTAACAGTGATTAATGCTGGAATGTAGAGCTACTTTACACTTATTTGGATCAAAAATACACTTACAACAACTTAACTGGTAATATTGTTTGTGGACCTGAGACATCATCCACAGAATCTTTGGCAGCACCTACATCCACTGCCATGTGGAAACAGTGCTGGGCTGTAGTATGTGTGTGTCTGTTTGTCTCTTTATGTTACTTCCTCTTATACATGATGTTGAGCATGACTCACTCCAAGCAGACACATCCGTGTCCATGGGCAGACACACACAGACAGCAGACAGTGTGTGTGGTGAGGCAGCGACCCAGGAAGCAGCTCTCCACTCGGCTCCCAGCGGAGTGTTTCTGTGTCAGCACTCTGTGGCCGAGGGCAAGACGAGAGATTGTATCCCTGCCAAGCTAGATGGTGCTGAAGTCAGACTGACATGACAATGACAACAGATTTGTGACCGAGTTTGTGTTTGAAGAGTTTTCATTCTCAAATCACAGCAGTGATTTGACCGTGAGTTTTTCTTTATGATTTCAAGGTCAGCAGAGACAGTGTCCTCAGCTGTTTTGAGGACATATGTGCAATTTCAAAAGAGAAAATATATGACATGCAAGCACATTTATTGATTTATATGTTAACCTAGGCTTTATTTGTGAATGTATATGAGTCAAACCTTCGTGTAAAAGCATAATTACGACGAAAGAGGCACTTTTAAGATTTACCATAGTTTTGTTTTCGGGCAAGCCAATTTTCAATGGGCTGCAGGGGCACTCTCACGCTAGCATCAAAATCGCTATTTTTAAAACACTAAGAAGGCTCGACACAACATGAAACTTTGCTCGTAGTATCATCAGGGTCTCTACACATGAACATGAGCATTGCGAACATTGTTTGTGTACACAGTTTACTAAAAAATACCTTCATGTTAGCTGCTGCATCTCCGGCGCGCCGCTGTCATGGCAGACAAAAAGTGTCGTTCCCGGATTGCGACCAAACAGGTAGGAGGTCCACCATTACTCTCCTTCCTGTTAGGTGTGTACACAAACAATGTTCGCAATGCTAGTGGCGCCTCCTTTTGTTTAGTGGATAATGTAACCTGAACCTGGAAGAAGAGCAGGTGTACTTCCGCTTGACCATGACTAAAGATGCTGCTCACGGAGTGAAGACCTCTTTTTATTCGGGGTTAGAACCCTTCTGAAATTGTGCCAGTTTGTGCCATTATCAGGGTTCTAACCAGGAAGGGGTAGAACCCTATTGAGATTGTACCGGTTACCCCTTCTGAAATTGTGCCGGTTTATTAGGGGGCCAAGCCTGAGGGGCCGAGGGAATGTGTATGCAAGGTGCTAGGTCCCTATTGTAATTGTAAGGATTTTTTTTCTCCCGCTGAAAGTGGTGCTGCGGGCTAAACCGTGCAAGGGAGGGCAGTGCAATTTGGAGGGTTGGTCCAGACGCCTGCATGTACCTCAGGAACAAAAAACTACATCTATCCGCCTGCAGGGGGCGCTATAACCTAGGCCGATGTGTTTTTGCCTATAACTCCCACACCGTATGTCGTACATTCAAAAACCTTGTATCCCCAGATTCCCTGAATGGGGCTGAATCACTTTGCAATGGCCACGCCCACTTCCGCCTAGAACGTTTTTTCGCAAAATCGCAAAAACTGGAAAACCTACTTTTTCGAACTCCTCCTTTGGATTTTGTCCGATCTGCGTGAAACTTGGCACGTACACTCTTCAGGTGGACCTGATCTAAAGTTATCAAAAGAATTTTGCTCGGTCAAAAAATGCGTAAATTATTAAAGAACAAATTTCTGTAGCTAGCTATAAAAATGTAAACTGTTTGATATCTCGATCAAACTACATGTTATTCACACTAAATTTGAGATTCTTGGTTGCCATGAGACTGGGAAGGGATGAACCGAATTTGGCGAATTTTGGCCACTAGGGGGCGCTCAAAGTATGGGAAGCTTATATCTCTTAGCGGCTATGCCGATTTTTACGAAATTTGGTGGGTATAATATAGGGCCAATCCTGAAGCCATATCTTGAAGGTGGTCATGACTGGTCAATGTGGGCGTGGCTTATTACCAGATAAACAACAAACATTAATATCAGCCAAACTATCATGCTGAGAGCTTTGAAATTTATGGTACATATAGAATAGGACACAGTTATTCCATGCAAAAAATTGCACATGTACTCCACTAGGTGGCGCTATAATGGTTGCAATTGTGTTTATGCCTGTAACTTCGACATTTTAAATAACACATTAGCAAACCTTATATCCATATGTTTCCTGAATAGAGCTGGGTTTTCTGACATAGGACACGCCCACTTCTGCTGCACATTTTGTTCGCTAAATTGCCACATATGCAAAACCTACTTTTTCGAACTCCTCCTACAATTTAAGCGCCATCTGCCTGAAACTTTGTACATAGAGTCTCCAGATGTGTCTGATGAAAAGTTATCAAAAGAATTTTGGCACTCCAAAAAATCTGCTAGTTATAACCAAACTATCTTTTTTGCGAGCTAAAAAACACATACTGTCTCATATTTCGGTCAAACTAAATGCTTTCAACATCAAACTTATGTCAATTGTTCCTGAAGTCATTGGCCTGTGTCCTCACTTTTGCCCCGAGCCCGTCATCCTTTGTGGCCAACTTCC
The DNA here is from genome assembly GCA_903131615.1 of Diplodus sargus. Classification (NCBI taxonomy): domain Eukaryota; kingdom Metazoa; phylum Chordata; class Actinopteri; order Spariformes; family Sparidae; genus Diplodus; species Diplodus sargus. The sequence goes on from CAEMYA010000614.1 coordinate 277,080, forward strand.
GTGTGCTCTGCGGTGTGCGGGGTCTGAGTCGCGCGCGGGGGCTTGGCCCCCTTTCATCACTGCTTGCGGTTCTAGTTATTAGGGCCCGAGCAGGTCACCGACCTGTCAGGTCCCACATTTGTTACTATTATTATTAAACTTCTCCCACTTTGAGTGCAGTTTTGGGGGCCTGAACATACCCCAAAACTCACTAAATTTGGAATATACATCACATGTGGCGAAAATTGCGATCTTGCATTGTCACTGGGCGTGGTCGGGACATGTGGGCTCTGTAGCGCCCCCTATTGTTCAGCCCCGCCTCCCACAAGTGCATAGAAGAACAAATTCGGTACGCAGATTCCTCATGAGCAGGCGTACAAAAAAGCCTCTTGGGCTGATCCCGTCACTCCAACAGGAAGTCGGCCATTTTGATGTGAAACGCCATTTTTGTCCAATTCATGCCTACTTTGAACATATACTCCTCCTGCAGTGTTAACACCATAGTCTTCACATTCACTCAGTATCATCTTTATGACTTGAAGATCAAAAGTTGTGTAAAGCCTTTAGATTTGTCATACCTCTTGGGCGTGACAGTGGAAACCATTTTTTTCGTTCGCCGTGAAGCATCAAGTCCTTTTCACTTCAACATACAATGCCCCATCTCCACCAAATTACTCATACATGTAGACAGTGTTGCCCTGAATACATCTACACATCAATACAAAGTCGGCCATTTTGAATTTGGCCGCCATTTTGAAATAATGCCGTACCTCATAATTTCACGCCCTCCTCCTACAGATTCAACACCACAGACTTCACAGTCAGTCAGTATCATCGTCTGACCTTGCAGATGAAACTTTATGAAAAGCTTTCTCCTACGTCATACCTGCTGGCCGTGGTGGTACCGCCCATGTAAATCCTTCGTCGCAAAGCATCAAGTCCCTCTAACTTCGACATATAATTTCCCATCTACACCAAATTACTCAGGAATGTAGAGGGAGTCGCCCAGAATATATCTGTGCATCAATACTGTGTAATATCCATAGTGCCACCCACTGGACACAGGAAGTCAGTGTCATGCCTTGTTCAAAAATGTGACGCGCCACGGCAAAACCAGCAGCAAGTCAACTGGGAGAAATTCACATAAAGAAACTATGTTTTTTTTTTCTAAATTAGTGATTTTCGTTTTTTTGCAGAATGTGCAAGTTGAGATCATGAAGAAGCCACTCCATGTTTCAGATAACAGTGTTGGTTGCCTTAAAAGTATACATTTTGTGTTTGAAATCGGGTAGAGTTTCAGGAAATGCTGGCACATTGGTGGGCGTGTGCGGCGATACAGTTAATTTGCATACTGGCTACCTTTGACCATTCACAGGCTTTTTTTTTTTTCTTCGGCCAATCAGGTGCACCTTAGTAGCGAACCGCATGGCTACTTATGCAGCCCCCCGCATAAGTTCTGCCACTTCTGGAAGCTGCATGTGATTTCATCATTGAATGAAGATGGACCGGGAAAAATGCATTGCAGAAGAGCTAAATCGTGGCAGTACCTTTGCGAGACGCCGGATACTTCTGGTTATTCCGACGCCGATTTCACTTCTGATTCTGATGAGTGCACTGACGATGAAAGCAACTGTATAACACTGGAGAACATCCCTAATCTACAGCTGACTTTAGCCGAAGATGAAGACGAGGAAGAATCTCTCGGTCTCGCAGCAGAGGAGCTGGAGCATGAGATATCAGACGCTATATCTACGGTGACATGTGAAGGGAATAAACACAGCAAAATGGAGAAAATCCGTAACTTTGACTGCAAATGCTACGTAAGAAGAAAGGAGAACTCTCTCATTGGGACACAATCGTGTAGCGACAGGCTTTCTCCAGAGCTTATGTACAGCATATGGTTGGATTCTCTAGCTGCCAAAAGAGAGTGGCAGGACATGCGAATAATTGGACATCTCGAGGCAAACAGACGCACAGTAGTTACTTCGGACATGACTACATCCACCAAAAAGCCCCAGACGAAGAGAAAGCTCTCGGACCACTTATTCCATCGGAGGCAATGACGTCTGCAGGAATACTTTTCAGTTTCTTATGGGGTGGGTTTCTATTAACATCCAAGTTATCTACTTTGCGTTATGTATTCCTTCGAAGTCGCAGTCAAAGTCACAGGGATTACAAACTGTTATCTCATGTTTTTGTTTTCATGTTTATACCTTAGCCTACATTGTTATTAGCTAGCTCAGTACTGTCGTTTTAAAACTATATGCACATCGAAACTCAGCTGTAATGGGAGGTTTTGTCTAGTAATGTGAGCATCTGCTATTAATTTGAATAAAGCTTGAATTGCTTGAATTGACTGATGCTCATGATTTAGCACCTAGTTTACAGGAGGATAGTTTGGATGAATACATCCAGAGTCAGGTGACAATGTGCCTGTTAGCATTGCTTGAATTGACTGTGATGCTAATGTTTAGCAACTAGCCTACTTGAGGAACAGTTTGGATGAATACATCCAGAGTCAGGTGACAATGTGCCTGTTAGGATAGAAGCGGTCAAGAAGCAACACGATCATCTTGCCCTTGTCCAAAAAGAGAGGACTGTGTACAACGAGATGACTGCTGCCTGCAGAAAGACATGTGCTGACTCTAAGTTGTCTTTGGGACCCTTCCCATCAGCAAGCAAGAAGATCAGGATGCATTACAGTTTTGTTTTGCACAGCAGATACACGCCCCGCGCCAAGGGTCACAGCACAGAAGAGTCCACAGAAGAGTATGCAGAAGAGGATGCGGATGTGATATCACCAATTAATTGGACTCTCCTTCACACCCTCTCCACAATGTGCTGATTAGCCACAGGCGCTTTACAGAGTGTTAAACAGATGTGGTTGTAGATGTGTAGATGTGGTTTATACCTTGGATTATTGCACAAGGGATTGTAACATCTTATCCTGTGTATTAATTAATGATATTCACGGGCTTTTTGTAATAAAAGCATTTCCATTTCAATAAAGTACCTTCTAATTCTGATCAGTCCACTAAAGTGCTTAAGGAAAACAACACTACATCAACATTAACAACATGACAACTGCTTTTGATAACCATTGTTCAAACCACTACAATACTTTCTGCCCTGCAGGCTAAAGGCAGGAACACACCAGCCCAACCGTTGGACGTCTGAAGCGTTTGGAGAGACCCCGACGAGGTTGGAACATTTCTGTTCGGTGTGTTCAGCTGCATCGGAAGCTTTCGGTGCCGTTCGGACGTTGTCTGCTCCGACTCAGCATGCGAAGTCTGAGGAGGAGGGCTGTCGGACGTCTGAGCCATTGGATTCTCTGATTGGCGGTGTGCTAGCGAATCAGCGCGGTGTGTGGGAGGGGCGGAATACTGTGTGCGCATTGGTTTTCTACGCACTCCATTCCGTCATTTCTTGCTTTCATGTTTTAGAGTGCTGACATGAGACTAGCTGTTATTATGTCCGTTCAGGACGAATTAATTTGTGTTAGTTTGGTAAAGCTTGGCTGCATGTTTAGTATGCAGCTGTTTTTGTCTGAAATAATTAAGTTTCGTTTTGAAAGTAAAAAGAGTTGCGTGCATAAGCCTCTCGTTTACAACTCACAACACAAGCGCCAGCCGCTTATTGTATCTCGCGCAAGCGCAGAACTTACATGCTACTGTGGAGCTGGCAGCACGTCGAAGCGGTGTGTTTCAGTGCAACTTTTGTGCTGAACGGGTCAGACGAGAGGCAACAGAGTGGTCTGATAAGGCAGTTGGACGTCTGGGCGGTGTGTGGGGGGCTTAACAGATACCAGATGTCACTGAATGAATGTAGGGGGTAGGGCTTATCTAAATGAGATGCAAATGAGCACCATTGTGTTGCCAGGGGGTGAGAATTTCCTGCTGTGAGAATTGCAAATGTCTTAGGGCTGTTTTCTCCCTAAAGGGTTTTGAGATATGCATACATTCAAATGGCCACAGCTTCTTCAAATATTTCCATGTGTTAGACATCATTGGAAAGCTTAGAAACTACACTCAGAATTTGTAAGTAACTCAAAATGCCCCTTGGGAGACTTGTTGCTGGTTTTCTCATGGCTGGTCACAAATTATCTCCTTCTAGAGATTTAACACCACAGTCTTCACTTTCACTCAATATCATCCTCATGCCTTGAAGATCAAAAGTTGTTGAAAGCTTTTGCCTATGTCATACCTGGCGAGCGTGATGGTGGAAACCATTTTCTCATTCGCTGTGACCCATCAAGTCCTTATAACTTCAACATACAATTTCCACCAAATTTCTCAGGCATGTAGAGGGAGTTGTTTTGAATGTATCCATGCATCAAAACTGTGACATATCCATAGCGCCAACCACTGGACACAAGAAGTCAGACAAACTTCATCCGATTGACATGACGTTTACTGCTTGTTTTCTCCCCATCATGACATGCAAGAAACAGGTGAACGGGCAATCCGATCTTGCCACAACCCGACGTGCACGGCCTGCGAGGGCCAGTTCATCGCTGCTCGCAGCTTTAATTATTATTATTATTATTTGTTGCCTGCCGCTTGAGCACAAATTCCCGTGAGCTGGAATGGGCGAGAAACTTGGCCCAATGATTGGAAATGATGTGCATCAACTTTTATTAAAATATGAGCCCAGTCAGCCAGATGGTGGCGCTGTAATTAAGGCTTGAAAATGCATTTTTGGGAAGGCCACGCCCCTCACACCGTAAGTCTGTTTGACACACAAGTCCAGCTCAATGTGCTCTTCAAAAAAGCCTCTTGGACCATAAAAGTCCGCCTGACTAGATTTTTTGCTAATTTGCATAATGTGAAAAACAGTAAAGTGAATAGAACCTTTGAAAGATTGACTCTATCAATACCAAATTTGATATGCATGCTCTAGAGGCAAGTATTAACTAATGTCTTGAGTGCTATGTTGATAGGTGAAAGTGGACGTGGCCTATTTTCATTAACCATCATTGTTTGCGTTTTATTAATTTATGGTGAGCTGGAAGGACCCAGAGACACGAAACTTGGTACGTTGAGTATAAATGACATCAAAATGCTGCTTCAAAAATTTGATCCCAATCCGTCTGATGGGAGCGCTATAACATAGGGTGTAAACTTCGAAAGGCTCTCCCCGCCAAGCCACAAGTGCTATTGACTTGAAATTTTTCATGCACGTCCTTCTGATAGTCCTCTACAAAAAAGCCTCCTGCCCCATGAAAGCTTTTAGAGTTTTTTGCTAATTTGCATAACGTTAAAAACAGTAAAATAAATGGAACTTTTGAAATGTTTATGATATCAACACCGAATTTGGTATATGGCATTGGGGGACCGAGCCAGTACTTTCTCTTATTAAAGAGCACGATCAGTCAAAAAACATGGCCGCCGTCATGCAAAATATCCTGGCAAAGGGTGGGGCTTAGCAAATAGTGGCCCCAAATCATTAACCATTTTTCCGATTGTCACGAAACTCGGTTGATATCTTCAGATCTTCAGAAGGGGACTAGGAATACGCCCACCAAAACATTTTGAGCTCATCCCTTAGGGGCAGATTACAGGCACACGCTGCTGTGTGCATGAGTGAATGTGAAAAACCTTACACCCCCCCTCGCACCCAGAGCATCGGGTGTATACCTGAATTTTATTACTTTGATTTCACATATGGAAGAAGAAGTTTCAATATCTTGTTTTTGTAATTATTGAAAATGAACTTTGTAGTGGAGTTATTTAAAAAGAAGTGATACCATAAAGTTATCCTGGAACAGCACTGGCTTTTTTATAGATGCTTCCATATTGGGCAGAATCAGCTTTGCTTGATCTGTGTTGTGTTCTTTTTTTTTTCAATTGTGCTCTCGGCATCATTTGAAATGAGGGTTCACCCTCAATGCCTTTCAAGATACAAGAGAAAAAAAAATCTAGAGAAATACTTCACACAATATATGTCAATCCCAACTTCTCAACGGTTGTGAAAAAATGTAGTTAAATAGCTTTATATCCTGAGTTACTTGTTGGCATATTCAGAATAAACTGAATTTGAAAATAGGCCATCTCTCAAAAGTACATTCTGTGGTGTCACATAACAAACAAACTGAGAGTTTGTTACTGTGACTATAAGTTACCAAAGCCGCATTTATTATTGTCAGTGTTCCACAAATAGGTCCTGCTATTCAGTAAAATGCCATAAATTATGTCCTTGCATCCCCTCCTGTTGGAACTATGCGGTAAATACTATCATTTTGATTTATTTTGATTTGATCTGATTTAAACACATGAAACATTAGCCTACATAACGTTGTTATAGACTAGTGGCTGTTCAGGTGAGGTTAAGATAAACAGAAAAGGCAATAACCTATATGTATATGTGCCTATATGAGAAAATAATGACAGTCTACCCAGTAGGCCTATCCTATCTGGGTGCTTATTGCTGACCCTTTTAATACATTTTTCCAAAAGATCTGCCCAGCCATTAGTCCTTCTACATTTGAAACAGAATATTTAAGGTACCGTGACAGACTCAGTTCACTGTAATTCCACAGAAAAGTGGAGATCAGACAGTTTTTGGGTGTTATCAAGAAGAGCATTTTGGAGATTAGTTCTTTTCTTTCCATTTTTCTTCCTGCCTAGAACTACACAGTACATATATCAATACAGCAGACCTCAGGACTAGAGTTGGTCATGACAACCACTACAGGGCAACGTAGAACAAGAAATAGATTTTACTGCCTCTCCCATACACATCCATAATTATCTCCACATTTCTCCCAAAATTATCATGATCATGGAACTGTGATTACTTAAACATTATAATACCTATTGAAACTTTGAAATACACATCAATAGGTAAAATGTTAATTTATATTTTAATGTTCAAATAAAGTCTCTATGTGAAAGTATAACACAAATGCCATTAGCATGTAGCTGAAAACCCAATTTGGAGAAATCTGGGGCTTATCATAGTTATGTGTTGCACAGATCTTTGAGGAACACGGCGGCCGATGTCATCAATTGCGGGGGATGAGGGTCAGGATGGCCGGTTTGGGGTGAAAGAGGTTAGAACATGCAGATTGCCGCTTGCGGCTACATTTTTATTATGTGTCGGTGTAGGATCCTAACCTTCCCCTTCACCACCCATGTTACAACTGCATGGACAAAGGAAGACTACAACAAAATGGCTGATCAAAAGGGACTACAAGATGGCTGATCGAAAGTTTGGACTCAGGTCCAAGATGGTGGATCACCACTTGTTTCATTGATAGGAGAGATCAAAGAAACAATGGTGTGATATGGTCCAGGCTGAAGGTGTGTGTGTGTGTGTGTGTGTGTGTGTGTGTGCGTTAGAGAAGATAGTTAATTGCATCCAAAGACCCTGAGTTTGTGTGAGGTATAATTAACTAACATCAAATTAACAATGTGGCAAAGCAAACTACCAATAACCTGACCTCAGATCACAACAACACCCAAACAGTGCACAAACACATAGCTTGAACACATGTACATTACTAAAGCTAAAGCTACTATTGTCCCCCTGACCAATAGTAGCTTAAAGCTGAATTTGCACCTAGGTATGAAGATTAGGGTATTCTGGGAAACCGAACAACCTCATCTGTTGGTCCAAACAATTACATGAACATGTATCCCTGCTCCTCTCTTCTCCTTTGCTTGTTGCTGAGGTCGACATTCCCCTGACTTCAAGTTGGTAAGATCCTTTTTCTAGCTGTCACTCTGCTCTCTCTCTCTCTCTCTGTGTGTGTGTGTGTGTGGGTGTGTGTGTGTGTGTGTGTGTGCCTCGTATGACCCTTGCAGTGAGCAGAGTTATTTTTGGAAATGTTGCTTCTTCTCCCAGCAGGCAAACATGAACACAAGTGAGGTTTCAGGATCATCAGGCTTTACCTTTAGCATTTAGAAGCTACTACCAGATGAATACACACACGACTTCTGCGGTGCATCAGTAAAGCTGTCATTCTTAACAGTACTAACCCAAAAACTGAGTGTATCTGGAGAATGGGCTCACAAAATAAAACAAAGTCCTTCATCATCTTACATAAATGTACCCCAGCTTTTGGCAAAAGACCCAGAGGTTAATGAATAAACCACATGTTTTCTGCTTAGTATAAAAATGTTCTATACAAGACAAAAATAAAATTGCACACCCAGATGGCTGCTTGCTACTATTAATGGACTTCTCAGGAAAGTGATTGTGAATACCAATAACAATCCAACATTCTTTCACACAGTTTTCTCACACCTTATGGAAAAATACAATCATTTACCCAAATCTAGACTAGATCTTACAAAATTAACCCGGATGTTATTTCAGACCATGCATCGGTCAGCTTCACTTGACATCACTCACACATAATATACTGTACATACACAATACTGTACACATCATGGATATACGCCCGTAAATATTTTCATTTGTCTGTTTCTATGTATTGTGTGTCTACGACGCTACCACCTTTGACCTGAGAAGACACATACACAAACACTCTTTGTTGTGCCATGTCTGTACAAAATGACAGTGTGATGACTGTAATGTAAAAAAAAGCTGAACATTAGTTCAGTACACAGAGTCATACGCCCCAGCTGTAGTCAACAACGGTTGTATTTTTAAGGTTTTATGCTCATGGTTTTTTAAGATTAGTCCAAGGAATTTAAAATAGAAAACACCAAAACTGTCATAACCAGTCACTAACTGGACTTAGAATGGTGCTTTACATCAGCTGACAAGGAGGGCAGCAGAATACACCTCCTGCTGTGAAAATGTCACAGATGATTACTTACTGTCATCTGTGTTTGGTTTCCATGACAGTGTGGGTCAGTGTAAGGAGGTGGACAATGCTGCAAGGACACGGCAGGTCCCAATGTCTCCGTCTGATTTCCTGGACAAACTGATGGGGAGGACATCTGGATATGATGCCAGGATAAGACCCAACTTCAAAGGTATCTGCACTTAATTTCGTTGTATCTGTTACAATGACAATAATGATATTCTATTCTATCTGGCTATCTATGTTTGTCTGCATTTTTTTTTTGTAACTCAGCCACCCTTGTGAAGCGCTATCCATAATAACATGGATACGTTGTGTTACAGTTAATAATTTTGTTTTGCCATTTTCTTCTACATTAAATGAGAGGCAGCTGTCACCACGTGACCTGAGTAGTGCTTACGCGGGTGCGTCCACCATCTTGAACAGCTAGGTACGGCAGCACCACAAGGACAGACCACAAGCAGAGTTGCAGTAAAATGGTAAATATTGTTGAGTTAGTTTATGACCCGATTAGTTTTCTCATGATTATTTTGCACGGCGGAATGGGGATACCCATCTTAGTATATTTTTCAGTGTCCATCTTGCTGTAACTGTGTACTGTCATACGATTTTCCTTTTGGCATTTGCATTTTGGCCCTGATTTGTTAATATTGTTCTATGATTTACATGTCAGTACAGCCCCTTACAATTGACATGAATTGTAAAATGCTATGCAAGGACAGGCAACCGAGCATAGCCATTCGAAATCATCATTAACAAACGTACAGTTTAAATGAAGCCATTTGTGTACTTGTCCAAGTGTTCTTGCAGTACATAACTGTCCAAGATGGTGGATGTACTCTAAGGTACACTCCGGAGATCGGGTAGCCACTCACATCGGGTGGTGACAACAGCCAGAGGTATTTCCCCCTCTGTCTTTTTGCTACACACGTCGTGAAACTTAAATTGAACTTGAGCTTAACTTTGGTCCGTGTCCCTGTCCCTACCTGAGAGCAGACAAGACATCATGTTGAATGACCAGTACAGAATTTGAGGCTAGCCCATGCAGTGAAAGGCAGCTTCACATTTAATAAAAACCTAAATCCACCTGCTTAAATGTAACTGTTCTTATTAAGATCTAGGCTGTATCTCTTCCTTCATTGTTTTCTCAATGTCCACATTCCTGGGATGGTTTTACAAAAGTGTCTTTACTTCAAAACGCATTCAATGTAAACCACATTCACAAAATCAGTGTTTCATCTTTGTTAACAGAAACATTTCAAATGTTACTGGATAGAAGTGGTAGTTTTGATGTGGGGACACATCATGTAAAACACCACAATACACAGTATTGTATACACTTCTCATTTTGCTTACTGTACAGAACCTCAGACACTTTCATGCCTGATAGATTAAACAACATTTTCATTGAAATTCTAAACAAGTGAAAAATGATGCCAAGAACTTTTTAAAAGTTTGTTATTTTAAGGAGTTACGTGAGAATACAAGGATCTAAGCTATTACGGATGTGAAGCATCTGCTCATCCTCTTGACATTTTGAAGGCTGTTTATGATGCTGTATCTCACAATGACAAAGAATTATAAAGATAATAATCAGATGGAATTGTGGAGAAGGCTTTGGGGGTCCACCACCTGCTAATTGGGACATCCAATTAGCACTCTTAACGCTGAAATGGTTAAAAAAGATCTGTCAAATATCTGTTCACTGTGTGGTAGATGCCATGCAAGAGTATCTCAAGTCATATCATATGAAAGGCAAGTCCAACAGAGCAGGGTCACTCTGCTACTATAGATCTAAAATGGGAAAAAAAGATAAAATATCTGCTATAATGTGCCAAATCTTAGATAGATAGATAGATAGATAGATAGATAGATAGATAGATAGATAGATAGAGTTTTAAGAGTTTCAATCATCTGCAGCATATTGTCATCACTGGTGAAGCTCAGCCTTGCAGTGATTTGTAGACAATGATGGTTTTATTCAAGAGCAGAATCTTACAAAGAGACACAAAACTAGGGTCAGCCACCTTACATCTCAGAAGAAGTTGTATTCATGCACGATCACAGCTCTGGCTTTACAGCAAGAGCAGATAGTTCCGCTGATCTTAACACCTTATTTCATCTAAACTTAAAATGGTTTGTTTTGAGTTTTTCCATCTGTTACTGGCAAAGACAGTTTTTAATCTGCCATGTGATGGGAAGTGCACCGGAAGTGCAAAAGGCTGAATGTGTGCCGATTTGGATTTGTTGTACTAAATCACGCCCACTTTGTTCTTTAAAATGTGGAAGTTAAAGGCAAAAACGCATTTACAACCGTTATAGTGCCACCTATAGGCCAATTTACACCAAATTTGGCACAGAGCATCTGGATGACTTCAGGAACAATTGACTGAAGTTTGATGTTGAAAGCATTTAGTTTGACCGAAATATGAAACAATGTGTTTTTTACCTAGCAAAAAAGATAGTTTGGTTATAACTGGCAGATTTTTTGGAGTGCTAAAATTTTTTTGATAACTTGTGTTAGCGTTAGGGTTGCAAAGTGCAAAGTTTCAGGCAGATGGCGCCTAAACAGCAGAAGTGGGCGTGTCTTATGTCAGAAAACCCAGCTCTATTCAGGGAACATATGGGTATAAGGTTTGCAAATGTGTTCTTTAAAATGTGGAAGTTACAGGCAAAAACACGATTGCATCCATTATAGCGCCACCTAGTGGAGTACATGTGCAATCTTTGGTATGGAAGAACTGTGTCGTATTCTATATGTACCATATAAATTTCAAAGCTCTCAGCATAATAGTTTGGCTGAAATTAATGTTTGTTGTTTATCTTGTAATAAGCCACGCCCACATTGACCAGTCATGACCACTGTCAAGATATGGCTTCAGGATTGGCCCTATATCATACCGACCAAATTTCGTAAAAATCGGTGTAGCAGTTCAAGAGATATAAACTTCCCATATTTTTAGCGCCCCCTAGTGGGCAAAATTCGCCAAATTCGGTTCATCCCTTCCCAGTCTCATGGCAACCAAGGATCTCAAATTTGGTGTTAAAGGAGAACTTCGGTCAATTTCAACATGCAGCTTTATTGCTCAGCTACCCTTGACTTGCCAGTACCGAAAACACGAACACTTTTGGTCCACCCCTTACAGGGCTCCTTGAACGGAGAGTTAGCATTGACAGCTAACAACATGGGGTCACGTCTTTACACTGTGTTTTAAGCATCTTAACATGCTCCAGATATCACCCCAAAAGCTATGCAACATCAGCAGACACCTTACAACACAGCACTGTAGCGTGTATGGCTCAAAATGAATAAAAAAGTGGTTAAAACAGTGTGTTTGTGAAAGCAGCTACTTACCGGTTTGCTTACATCCCGTCTTCCCATAGTCCAAACTAGTCAATCCATCGAGCGTGCGCTTACTCCCTCACCATAAACCATGCAGGGAATCTGGGGATACGAATGTGCGACATATGGTGTGGGAGTTATAGGCAAAAACGCGTTGGCCTAGGTTATAGCGCCCCCTGCAGGTGGATATATGTAGTTTTTTGTGTCTGAGGTACGTGCAGGAGTCTGGACCAACCCTTCTAATTGTACCACCCTCCCTTGTGCGGTTTAGCCTGCAGCACCACTTTTAGCAGGATAAAAATACAAATTTTTACTATTACAATAGGGTTCCTAACACTGCTGGTCCTAGGAAACGCGTTTTCTTGCATACGCGTTCCCTTGGCCCCTCGGGCTTGGCCCCCTAAAAAACTACAGCGCTTTTCCCTGGTTCTGAAAATAAACACCTTGAAAAATATCTATGCTGTTTTCCTTGTAGTCCCTCAGGTTCCTTAACGAGTCCAAACATATGCAGGTTATGTAAATAAAAAGCTCTCTCTCATTTAATCTTAAGACAAGTTCAACATTGAAACAGTGTATCCTGTAGTATGGCGCAGGATGGATAACGTGGAGTTGGGTTTGGGATCTCTGTCACGGCGGGATTAAAGGGGAAAAACTAAGGACATAGGAGGTGGACCCAAATGCAGTTACTCACGGGCCATGGATATGGGGGAAACAAAAGCGAGCTTTATTAAACAAAGCTGAAATCTACAAGAACCAAGGGGCAAGAAACAAAATAAGTCCAAAGACCAAAAAACAAAGTAGCAAAGAAAACAGTTGAAGAAGGAACGAAGAACGTTACACAGACATGAATCTAGAGTCATGACAATCACTAATCACCAATCTCATGAGCTCATCCCATTCCCTTTCAAAGAAGCAGTTCCTGATATTTGCTTCTTAAAATATATTGAAGTGGGAGTAGATTAAATGCTGTTCAATATAATGTACCCCAATACACAAACAGCACTAAATCTGGCCACTAACACAACATCAAAGGAAACCTCAATTTCTTGGTGAACTTATCTATGCAGAATGGCGTACTGGTCATACAGGTTTATATATTCAGTTGTTAGAGCCAATTTGTGTGGTTGAAGATTAAAGTTTGAAGTCATCCACGTTGGATTATGCATGTATAACAGCTCAACATTTTTATATAAATGTGCTGTGCATCCCCCCAGGCTGCACCATTACAGTATTGATTGCTGGAGGGTAGAAGGTACACTTCAAAACAGCTCAAAGAAACCAGCCTGGATATTCTAGACTCTAGAATATTTTCGAAGATAAACTAAAATGATGCTCTAGAATCTAGACCTACTTAATTAGGGCCTGAGCACTGGCCAGTGCAAGGACCTATTGAATCTGTAGGGATCACAGTTTTGGAGGCCTGATCATACCCTAAAACTCACAAAACTCTGAATATATACGTCACATCCAGCAAAAAATTTGATAATTCAACATGATTATGGGTGTGGGTGTGGCCTGGGCACTCTATAGCGCTCCCTGCTGTAAATCCCGACCTCCTACATGCACATAAATGTATTAAATTCAGTGTGCATATTTATCATGACCAGACACACAAAAAACATTGGGGACCAAAACCCTCAGTCCAACAGGAAGTTGGCCATTTTGATTTCCGCCACCATTTTGACCCATTTCCATGCCTCGTACTTCAACGAACTCCTCCTACAGATTTAACACCACAGACTTCTCAGTCAGTCAGTATCATCCTCAGACCTTGAGGATGAAAAGTTATCAAAAGCTTTCGCCTCTGTTATACCTGGTGGCTGTGGTGCTGTGGTCCCTTTCGATGCTTCGCCATAAAGCATCAAGTTCTTGTACCTTCAACATACAATTTATCATCTACACCAAATTGATCACACATGTAGAGGGTGTCGCCCTGAATACGTCAATACATCAATACTGTGTCAAACTCACAGCGCCACCCACTTGACACAGGAAGTCGGCCTTTTATCAGTCAGTCAGACTTCCTACATTCACATACATGATCCAAATTCACTATGCATATGTATCATGACCCAACGCACAAAAAACCTGTTGAACTCATATCCTCAGTCCAACAGGAAGTCAGCCATTTAGATTTTCGGCGCCATTTTGAAACATTTCCATTCCTCGTACTTTAACAAACTTCACCTACAGATGTAACAGAACAGACTTCACATTCAGTCAGTATCATCCTCAGACCTTCAACATTAAAAGTTATCAAAATCTTTCGCCTTGGTCATACCTGGTGGCCAGGGTGGTGCGGTCCATTTCAAAATTTTGCCATAAAACATTAATTCCTTATTCCTTCCACCAAATTGCTCACACATGTAGAGGGTGTCACCCTGAATACGTCTATACATCAATACTGTGTCATATCAAACATCGTCATAACATCAAACATCGTAACATCATCCAAATGCATAACATTTACTGCTTGTTTTTTTACAAATCATACACTACAACATGACATGCAAGTAACAGGTGAGCATGCCCTCAAGTGCATGGAGCGAGGGTCCGTTCATCGCTGCTTGCAGCTTTAATTTGTTTTATATCTATCTACTGTAATCACTACTCTTCTCCCTGCAGGTCCTCCAGTCAATGTTTCCTGTAACATTTTCATCAACAGCTTTGGCTCCATTGCTGAAACCACCATGGTGAGTAAGAGAGAAACCAAAATGAATTAGCAGAAAGGTTAAATTAGCATAAAGGCACAACGTTTAAAGGTGAATGTTACATAAACCTTGTTTCATCAAAAAGCATTCATTAAATTATTATATATTAGAATAACAAGTATCTTCTCACAGTGAGTTGTTCATACTGTAATACCTGTAAACCAGCAGCCAAACAGAACAATGTTATGTGTATTAGAGGTGAACAATGAGCAGCATTACTTTGTGTATTTGTGAGCATCAGGCTGTGCCCTGCTTTGTGCAACTTGAACCACACAGACGTACATTCAGATACATTTGTTGTTGACAGGAGGCTCAGTCCTGTCAATTAAATAGAGTTGAGAGTTTAATGTGGAGAACAATTCTGGTTTTTGCTCAGTGCTCAGACATGATGTTGTCATACGCCACTCAGGTCCGACATTATTAATTCAGAATGTGGACCTTTAGATAGATAGATAGATAGATAGATAGATAGATAGATAGAAATACTTTAATGATCCCAGACTGGGAAATTATTTTGTTACAGCAGTTGTGGGTCCACAAATAAAACACTTCATACATAACCTAAATAGAATCCAATATATACATAGTGTATATATACAGTGCACAGTGTGCTATAAACAATAAACTATAATAATATATACAACAAAACAGTAGAGAGAGCAGAGTTCTCTATCAGGCAGAGGTGAG
>CAEMYA010000614.1:305786-328078 GCA_903131615.1 Diplodus sargus
ATGTATTGTCGCAATGGGCGGGGCTTAGACATGATTGGCCATAACTCCCACACCCTTTGCCCTATCATCACAAAACTAGGTGGGTAGGTTCACAACAGTACTGGGAATCTATCTACCAAAGCTTGTAGAGCTCAACCTATAGGGGGCGCTATAAATGCAACACATGCGTATCTCAAAGACCATTGGACGGAATTCCACCAAATTTAGTATGCATGCTCTAGGGGCAAGTATTAAGTAATATCTTGAGTGCCATGTGGATTGGTGAAAGTGGGCGTGACCTATGCGTCATTAACCATCATTGTTTGCGTTTTATTCATTTATGGCGAGCTGGAAGGACCCAGAGGCACGAAACTTGGTAGGTTGAGTATAAATGACGTCCACATGCTGCTTCAAAAATTTCATCCCGATCCGTCAGATGGGGGCGCTATAACATAGTGTGTGAATTTCAAAAGGATCTCCCCGCCAAGCCATAAGTGCAATTGACTTGAAATTTTTCATACATGTCCTTCTGATAATCCTCTACAAAAAAGCCTATTGCACCAAGAAAGCCGCAATTACAGATTTTTTGCTGATTTGCATGATGTTAAAAACAGTAAAATGAATAGAACTTTAAAAAGATTGACTCTATCAACACCAAATTTGGTATATGGCTTCGGGGAATGAAAATACATATTTCTACTATAAATGAGCCAGATTGGTCAAAAAACATGGCCGCCACGGACCAATGCATTGTCGCAATGGGCGGGGCTTAGGAATTATTGGCCGTAATTCCCACACCCTTTGCCCTATCATCACAAAACTTGGTGGGTAGGTTCACAACAGGACTAGTAATCTGTCTACCAAAGCATGTTGAGCTCAGCCTATAGGGGGCGCTATAAATGCCATTAGCATGTAGCTGAAAACCCAATTTGAAGAAATCTGGGGCTTTTCATGCCTGTGTGTTGCACAGATCTTTGAGGGACACGGCGGCCGATGTCATCGACTGCGGGGGACGAGGGTCAGGGTGGTCGGTTTGGGGCAAAAGAGGTTAGAACCCGCAGATTGCCGCTTGCGGCTATATTTATTATTATTATTATCATTTATATTATTATATTACTACATATAATATTATTATATTGTGTTTTTCTATGATAAATGTATGATTGTAGTGAATGAGTATGTACTGCCTCTCTTTTGTTTGTGTATTTATTCATTTAACAGCCTCAGAAAACTATTGAGGTCACTCCAGGCTGTTGATGTAACGCCCACTCGGCTCCAGGTGGCTGATACTTGTGATACTCCCACTGCCTGGCACTTTATTTGACTGAATGCAGTCTTTCTTTAATTTCTTTAAAGATTTCTGACGGCCACTCAAGTCTCAGTTCAAAGCAATAACATTATGTGAATGGATCTTGTTAAATGTACTCATATATTTTTTGTTATGGAGAGCTTAGTTTAACCGCCTATACATTATCAGGAGGTTTATGGAGCATGCATTGTTGTCCCATGAAAGACTCAAGTAACGGAATATTTGACTGTTGTTATACATTATTATTAATAATATATGTATGTATATTTACAGTATATATATATATATACATATATACGTATAATAATAATAATGGATTGGATTTGTATGGCGCTTTTCTAGACACTCAAAGTGCCTCACAGGGTTCCAGGTTCCATTCATACACACACAGTCATACTGGTGGTGGTGAGCTACAATAGTAGCCACAGCTGCCCTGGGGCAGACTGACGGGAGCGTGGCTGCACATTCAGGGCCAACGGCCCCGACCACCACCACAAACATACAGCAGTCATACACATTCACACGAGGCAAGGTGGGTGAAGTGTCTTGCACAGGGACACAACAACCATGACC
The DNA here is from genome assembly GCA_903131615.1 of Diplodus sargus. Taxonomy (NCBI): domain Eukaryota; kingdom Metazoa; phylum Chordata; class Actinopteri; order Spariformes; family Sparidae; genus Diplodus; species Diplodus sargus. The sequence continues at coordinate 307,648 of CAEMYA010000614.1, forward strand.
CAATTGGCAGGGGCGGGTATCTACCAACTGAACCATATATATATATATATATATATATATATATATATATATATATATCGAACGGTGTCTCCCCTCCCTGTCATTCAAAACGGACGGAGACTGTCTTTCGGGGTAAAGTTCACTGAAGTCTTGGTCCGGAGGGCTGACCATCGTGGAGATTTTTTTTCATCAGAAACACTCAGTGAGGTAAAGTTTTTTTGCCGGTGACAGACGCATGACAGAAATGTGACGAGGAGTCTGTAGGACGGGCGGGAGGAAGGACGCTTCTCCACGTACAGCTTTGGTATTTTTAACTTGTTGCCAAAGACAGTTACAGTTACTACGTTACCTTAGTTTGGTTATGTAATGTTGTTTTGTGGGACATTTCTCTGTATTAAGTTGAATGAGGGATCTGTGCAGTTAACAGACCATCAGATCGACACGCCCTCCACAATACTGCACCTCTGATACTATCAGAAAAGTATCATATATATAAATTATTGAAATGTTACATAAATAAAATGTTTAATTTAGAAAGAAAAAAGAAATCGAGGTTTGTGTCGAACCGTGGGTCAAAAATCGTGATACAAACCGAATCGTGAGTTTGGTGTATCGTTACAGCCCAGTCGCTAGTCAAAGCAGGGTGACAACAGATATGGACGCGACTCAGGCGAGCGAGGCGAGCACATCGTTGCTAGGGCCTTTGAACGGCAAGTTCTTCTCTTCTTAGTGTATTCAATTGATTAGTCATGCAATACAATTTTGTAATCAGATATGAGATTAAAATGCGATTAATTAGATTAATTTTCTTAATTGCCTGACAGCCCTAATATATATATACGTATACATATATGTATATATTTACATATGTTTGCTGGTCCGCGATGCTGTGTCCATATTATAGCAACCTGCATCTTTATGTTGCTATGGCGGCATACTCGGTGGCAACCTGTTGCCGCAGCTCCCGTGGGTTTCCAAGCTTTTCATAGTTTACGACTGCACACGGCAATTTGCAGGCAACACCGAAAACTGCCGTAAATTGTCGGAAATTGACGTGGGCCTTGCTTGGCAGTTGTCCCCCCATGACCCCCCTCCCCCTGACTCTCGGGGAGGCTTTAACATGTAAATGAAAATGCTGTGAGCTAAACAAATGCAAATCAAGGTAGCAGGGGGAGTTTTACCTCAGGTGACATTTTTCTAAAAGGTATTAAGAAAATCTCTGGTATAAATAGATCAGGCTCAGTATAGCCTAATATAGACTCTTAAGTTTTAGCTTGAATTGATTCATTTAATATAAGTATGCTAGATTAATTACTGTGTATGTCATTAGCAATGGTCAATGTTGTGTAAAAAAAGATACACAAAATTATTTATTTTGTTTTTTCTCTCCTGGGACCAAGTTAAAGATAAAACGCCAGTTGTTAAGAAGTTAAAATTTGCATGAAATATTTTGAAATAAGTAAGATATTAAAATGCATCAATAATTGCTGTTTAATGTGTGTGACTTTAAATTTCATAGGTTCTGAATGTTTAAAAGAAGTTATTCTTATTACGTGTGAAAGTTCATGACCTTTAAGAGTTTTACACTTCCGGGTTGACCGGAGCGTCAGTTACGAGGAAGAAGGAGCAGAGAGTTAATGGCGTCGAGCAGCTAACAGTGGACCATGTGTGTCGTTAGTGTCGTGTTTTATCACTAACGGACTGTGAACTGTGGTCGGACGACGTGCTGTGAGTGTGTGAGTTGGACTCTCCATTGCAGTCTAAGTGTTTGTTTTATTGGACACGAAGCAACTTCGGCTAAGCTAGCTAACAGGAGCTAGGCTAGCGGCACGGTCATTGTCGAGAGGAGGCCTGCGCTGACGGCAGGAGCTTTGCCGGGTCACCAAGGAGAGTGTCGCCGACGAAGGTCGCTTTGCTGCCGCAGAGGGACATGGAGATTTATCGCTGCAAGCATTTTGTTTTCACAGACTAACCTCGCATCATAACGAGGCTGTGACCTCCTATTAGCTCGGAGCTATGTCTGCAAGTCCAGATTTACATGATGCTGATAATGACGCCATCGCGTTTAAGTAACTTTTACTGTTTTCTCCGTCCTTGTTTAATTTTACTGTGACTTACGTTTTTTTAAATTAATACCCCGCACATTTAATTGTTTTCCAGTTGCCTATAAGACATTCTGAGACAGTACGCAGGAGCTTAAGGTACAAACAAATCTTGCATCGCAGGCGGAAGCTGTGAAGAGTTCAGCTCGGAGTCAAAGAGGGTAAGATTTATTAGATTAGATCCGTTTTTGGTCGATGTGGCTATTTTTCAGGTGCATTAAAAGATGTGATGTGTCCATACGCAGTGCATCGCGCAGTACTGATTGTCTTTATTGATTGTTTTTACAGCCTCTGGAAGCGAGACAGAGTGCTAGCTGAGGATGAGGTGGACCTTTGGAAGTGCGCCACGCTGCCACCATAGACATGATGTCTGAGAAGGAAGACAGCAGGGTGTCTGGATGTAGCCGCGAGCTCTGTGCCACGCTGCAGTCGAGATTAGAGGCGATTCCGACATACAGAGCGATGCACCACAGACGTCTGCAAAACGGACCGAATTCAGACAGAAGGTTGGCAGTTACCTACAGCTACGAGGCGGCAGACAGACACGTCACGGTGCTGCAGGATTTTGGGCTGTGTTTGTTCTAATAAAGCTCTCTCGTTGAATAAACTTCCTGGCAAATGTTCCTTTCCTCAATAAATTCAATCATGTCTTTGATGATATCATAAATAAATATAAATATATATTTATATATATATATAAATATATACATACATATATATATATATATATATATATATATATATATATATATGACTCAGGGTGACCAATAGAGTGACAGATTTGCCAACCAATCACGAGTGATTTTTCTTGTTTAAAAGTAGTGGTTTCATCCAATACCGAGTCGCCAGGCGTGGTTTCGCTGCTATTCATATGCTAATTGGAGCGAGCTCCACATACGTCATGGTTCGTTTCCGTCAGTATGTGGCACAGACGAACGCGAACTTTGCAAGCTGTAAATTGTCATTAACCGCCAAAAATTAGGGAGATTTTTGGGCATTTACGGGGACGAAAATCCCACTTTTCATGCAGTGACCAGTGTGTTGACTGCCCCACTAGAGACTATAAAACACTGGATCTTTTGTATGCAAATGCTAAGGATGCATACAATCCCACAGCCCTCCCGCCACTTGGCAGATCTGACCATAATCTGGTCCTGCTTACCCCTAAGTATATCCCATGTGTTCACCGGCAGCCTGTCCAAACTAGGAGCATGAGGAGGTGGACTTAGGAGGCTGCTGATGCACTACAGGACTGCTTTGAGTCGACAGACTGGGATGTACTCGTTGAGCCACATGGGGAGGACCTCGACAACATGACTGACTGCATCACAGAATACATCAGGTTCTGTGAACACACCACCATGCCAACCCGGACTCCACGCACCAACAATAAGCCTTGGATTACCAATGACCTGAAAGCCCTTCTGAACAAGAAGAAAAGGGCATTCAGGTCTGTAGACAGAGAACTGAGGAGAGTGCAGCATGAACTCAGGGATATGCTGAGGGCCTGTGAAGACACCTACTGGAGGAAGCTGGAGGCCAAACTCCAGCAGAACAATGTGAGGGATGTGTGGACTGGAATGAAGCAGATCACTGGGTGTAAGGTGAGCGGCAGACAGTCATCGGGCAGCCTGGAGAGGGCAAACGAGCTGAACAGTTTCTTCAACAGGTTCAGTTCACAGCCTTCTGTCGTCTCCCCGACACCTCCAGACCCCCACACACCCCCACTGCCCCAAATGCTTCCTCCCCTCCCCCCTCACTCCCCTGCTGTGAGCTCTCCTGTGCAGCACCTCTCCTCCTCCTCCTCCTTCACTGAAGACACCAGCACCCTCCCCAGGCCAGGTTAGGAGACAGCTGGAGAGACTCCACCAGCAGAAGGCTGCAGGCCCTGACGGTATCAGCCCCAGGATCCTGAAGACATGTGCCAGCCAGCTGTCTCCTGTCCTACAACACCTCTACAACCTGAGCCTGGGTCAGGAGAGATTACCGGTGCTTTGGAAGACGTCCTGCCTGGTTCCTGTGCCAAAGAAGTCAACACCATCAGGCCTCGATGACTACCGACCGGTGGCCCTCACATCTTACGTGATGAAGGTGCTGGAGAGACTGGTCTTGGCCCACCTGAGGCCGCAGGTGAGAACCCTGCTAGACCCTCTGCAATTTGCTTACCAGCCCCACTTGGGAGTTGACGACGCTGTCATCTACCTGCTGCAACGAGCCCATTCTCACCTGGATGGTGGAGAAGGGTACTGTGAGAATCACATTCTTTGATTTCTCTAGTGCTTTTAACACCATTCAGCCACTGCTACTGGGGAAGAAGCTGCAGGTGATGGGCTGTAACGATACACGTATCGAAACTGAAATCGCGACACTCAGATCCACGAACCTGTCTCGCGGTGTGAGAAGGCAGAATCGCAACACAACTTCCAGTCCAGATCCAGCCCTATAAGCTATAAGTAGCTCCTTTCGCATAGCGACGTTGCATTAACACACTGAAAAAAGAAAATAGTTGGACCAACTTAATTGAATTGTTTCAATTGGTAACACCTAAATGAATTAAGTTATTTGAAATTAATTTAATAAGTTTGATTAACACAATTGACTAAGTCACATGTACTAATTTAATTTTTCTCAAATCAACGTTTTGCATTAATCTAACTTAAAATTAAAGCAAGTCAACTTAAAGTTTTCAGTTTTTCCAACTCAATAATTTGCATAACCCAAAAGTGAAATACTTCTCCTTTCTAACCTAATATTATGGTTTCATGAAAATTACTTTTTGTAGTAACTTTAAAATTTTAGTTTGTTAAATAAAACAGTTGGCTGACAATATGAAAAAACCCTCAAAATCTCATGTTTTATTATACTTTATTGTATAAATGTAAAGCACCATTAACTTTATGGCCACCAACACAGCTGAGCCATCACATTGCACATTTGTCCTTTTTAAAACACATATGCACAAAATGCATAACTGTTAGTGGGACCACTTATTTCGTCTAAGTGCAAAAAAGTGCTACAAAGAATTATACAAATATGCCTACCAATCTTAACACATAGTGTTATCACAACTATGAAACATTTCAAAGAGTATACAGAAACCTCTTTAACCAGATATAGTCAATGAATATTATGCATCTTAACAGTGTAACTGAACAATGGAATGAAAAAATATGAATACTTTTTAGAGTTTTAAATCACACCGTTACATACTGTCACAACTGTTTGTTGTGTAACTAAACACAAAAACTAAAATGCAACCTTTCCCGTATAATGGAAGGAAATGTCTTGAGAAAACAACAAACTTAGAGTGTTCTTACTGCGAGCTTTGAAGTTTGCTATAGAGATTGTGGACTTTGGGGGATATGGGACTATTTTTTGGAGCGCTTCAAAAGTGCAGCGCAGGGGTTTTGGATAAGCTTGGTTGAGTGCATAAATCAACCCTAGAAGTAGGGCACAAGCTGAGGCAACCAAAGTCAGTTCATGCAAGACTTCCACGCCCTCAATGACGATGCCAATGTCTTCAGGTGGCTCCTGCATTCCTTCCCCTTCCTTCCAAATGACAAACACTGCCATGGTGAGCTGCTCCATCTCCCTCTGAGCATCATCTGCTCCAGAGTCCTACAGAGAGGTACAGGACACAAACAGTCAATGAACTCACTTTTTATTGTGATGAAGTTTTTCAATGATGTACCAATATGTGTCATGTGCTATTATTTGGCTGGGTATCATCACACACCACAATGAGCAGAGAGAGGTATATCAATCTGATCATCTGACTGTAAGCAAGAAAAATATGATTTCCCAAAATGTCAAACTATTCCTTTGAACTTGTATAATCAACTAAGCCAGGCAAATCTTTCCTACTTAAAAAAAATAAAAACATTTGAGCCTCCTTGTTGTGTATTGTTGCTGGGAATTACATTATGTCCAATATGGCCATGATAATAAATACAACATGTCAGCAATCTAACCATGGTTCAAATGTTATGGTTGTTCTAAAAGTTGAGAAAATCTCTCTTTTATAGTACACTAAATCTAGGATATTTTGTGTGTCCCTTTGACAAGATGTGCTGACATGTAAATAACTGACAAAACTTACAAGATATTCCTTGATCAGGTCATCTGCATCTTCTCCCAGGAAGATGGTGAGGGCTTTAAGCACACATGCCCTCCGGAGATGAGTGTCCATAGTCTAGAACAACAAACGTTGATTAATTTTACTATTCTAAATCTCATAAGACAGACATCCTTACTCCTATAGCTTAACTATTACACTTTATTCAAGGATACATATACAGTGCTTCCCCTATATGCATTCTGGGGCGGCTTGCTGACGCTTCTGGATTTTCAGCGCTGCCTCCACCGCAACAAGCAAAAAAAAGACATGATTTTTGTAGGTTTAATATCACAGGCTAATGGCTACTTTAAGTTGCACCCAGTGAAAGCACTACACCCCAAGTTATCTTGAAATCGGTTATTATTGTCATTACTGCTATTTGTATAATTTCTACAAGTCACCGTTTCAAGTTAGTTTCAGGTTGGATATTCGGTGGATATTCACTCGGTTCCAGTTGCGACTTTATTGAGGTTCGCCCAGTTTTAGCAGCAGGAGGACGGTTAGCTCACAGAGCCTCGCGCTGAATCACTGGAAACTGATATAGGGAAAATTACTTAGCATAAATATATTTATACAAAATAATTGCATTTTTTCAATATCTTCTATGTGATGTGACCCAGTGACTCCAAACCAGCAGCAGATTGTACAAGTAAACTGGACAAATATGACACTTATTTGTATTGTATTTTAGTGCTTCCTTTATTTTTTATGAATATTAATATGCAGAAATTATGCATTTTTTGTCAATAGCTTCCATGTGGCCCAATAACTCAAACCAGTAGTATATAAGCAGTGGTATTTGAAATAAATTAGATACAACAAATACGTTTCCGCATTGTGCCACTTAATTTTTTGTTTTTTTTTAGGCTTATGATAAAGAAAATTAAGCAAATTAACACAAATAATGAACTTTGTTTCTGCCCAGTTCAAGTCACATTTGTACTGGGCAGATCTGGTCTTAGTAAATGCCTTGAATCTGTTGATTGTTCATTTTGTAAGTCTCAATCTGTCCATTTTCTTTTCAAAAATCTCACCGGTAGTGACCATTTAAAAGGGAGCCCCCTAGTTTTGCCATGTTACAGACTCAGAGCACCGCTGCTACAAAAAAATCTTGGGGAAACACTGCATATGAATGTAACAGCCCTCTTAGTTATGAAGGGTCTCATAATCTTTTGCTGTGTTGCTCCTCCTTTAGCACGGATGACTTTGATCAGCTGACTTAAGTGCATGTCTAACTGGGCCATGAACTTCTCCTCAAGAGAAACAGCCACGAGCCTCTGGAACTCTGTATTAATCTAAAAACAAAACACAAGTGACAGTAGATATTGCATTATGGAGAGAAAATGCAACTGTCTCATCCTGTATACAAACTCAGAACACACAAATTGACCACTGAAGCATACCTGCCGAAATGTCAATACCCCAGAAAGTATAACATTTGTGGGAATTAAAAATGTAAATTCTGTCATTAAGTTCCGTGTTATACGATCTCAACCACATCAAATTATGACCAATTCATGAAACTCACTGTAATAAATCCTGAAGCATATAGACTTTGATCACTTCAGTTCCATTCTTACCTCTTTCTGTGTGAAGAGTGCAGGCCATCTGTCCTTGAAGTCCTGAATGCTTGGTTCTTGGTTTACCACCTCATGTCATCTGTAGGCAAAAGTGTTAGCCTTTTTGTCTGCGATGACCCTTTCATTGTTCCTTATCCCGATCTCTGTCAGAGGTTCCAGTCTCACTTTTTCCAGGCTGTCTGGAGTCTCACCAGCAGGAAAGGATGGATAAAAGTTAGCTTCAGACCGTTTTGGCTTCTTCACTTTTTTAGCAGGGAATACATCTGTAATAGCTTTAGATTTCAGGGAGTTTACACACAGCTCAGGACAGCCCTGCAATTTGAGTTGAGTCCTGTAGTTTGCCATTTTGTACTTCAGTCGCTGTTTCCAACCGTAGAAGCCATTGAATGAGCCAGGTTCTTTTAAACATGGGTGCTTTTTGATTAGGGCCTCTGCAGCTGCGCAGAAATGTGCTTCCTCTGGGTAGGCCTTGTATCGGTAAATTTCTTCGGCTACTCTTTTCAGGATATCAGACAGCATTCGGAGCTGACAGTCAACATTTTTTGGCTCACACGATACTCAGTATTCCCCCTCTCTAGCTGTAGCTCTGTGTCATATGAAAATTGGGGAATTGCAAAGTCCTCTGGCCACTGTTGTGTTCGAGATGACACAGACTCAGGGGATGAGAGGATTATTGTGTCATTTGATGCCAGTGAAGCACCGTCATCAGACTCAAATGAAACAGACGGAGGTGAAGTGGACGGAGTGACACTGATCAAAGGTGGATTTGTTTGCTGGTGGATCACCTTAATTGTCCCCAAATCCCGAAGTTCAGTGGTGGAATTCAGATTGAAGAAGTCGTTGCCAAAATCTTGGTCCATGTATTGCAGTCTGAGGTTACCCTTTAACCCAAAGGTAGTCTTTATCTCGCTGAGAAGGTCATCTAGTGACTCTGGGATGCCATTTGGAAGAGTCAGTTTTTCAATGTTGTTCTCCCCTAAAATCACCTTCAGTCTTGCAGGTGTCGAACCAGCCATGGTGGTCTGAGAAGAGAGCAAAAGGACGGTTATTAGTAAAGCAAATCCCTCTAGGGGTACAACTTATTTCTGATTAGGAGAATTTACTGAACTATTGTATCAGACTGCATTAACTTTAACTAGGTGGATGAAATAAAGTGGCAACTAAGTGTGGATATATTATAAAAATGTGTTCAGCAAATGTAGGAAAGGAGGTGGGGAAGAAGAGGAGGAAGAGGAGAAGACAGGAAAGGGGGAGGAGAAGAAGAGGGAGTAGAGGAAAGGTGGAGAATAGAGGAGGAGGAGGAGAAGAGAGAAGGAGAGGGGAGAAGAAGAAGAGGAGAGACAACGAGCAGAGGAGAGAAGGCAAAGAGGAGAGGAGGGCAGAGGATAAGCATTTAATGACTGGAATCCAGCAACCCACATTAAAAATGACCCTAGAGCTGCAACTATTTGGTGATTAACTGATTAGTTGCCAATCACATCGTCACACCATTTTGGCTTACAGTATGAATTAATGTTTTGAGAACACAATAGTATTATGAGTCTAGTTTTTGTTTTCTGTTAATAAAATAACTTGTCACATTCAGATGCCTCTCCCTTTAAACATGGACATATCTTTTCAAAGTGACAAGACGCATCCCTCTAATTTTGTAGTCTGCCAGTGGGTAGGTATCATGTAGTTCTTGTGGCTCAACAAGCTCCACTTCCTTGCTTGGCGATGTTTTGAGATCATACGCTCTGGAGAGAAAAAAGAAAAGAACAATCTAAAAGTTTTTAGAGAGTTCTTACAGGTCCTCCGTCATTCTGTGGCGATAGTAAATCTATAAGAAGGAAAAATAAAAAATAAATAAATAAATATATATATATACGCAAGATATAGGATCTGCCAAGCAGGCTCCTCACAGGGAACACATTGCCCAATCAACAAAGGTAAAAATCTGATTAGACTCCAGTTCTCATGTGCATTTCCCCCAACAGTTTTTTTAGATGCAAAACTGAGAGCCACAGGATGAGGACGATTTGTTTTGTCAGCCCACTTAAAGTTGAAAGATGATATTGCTTCATTCAATGCACATAATGTGAAATACTTTTTTTTGATTAACAAACTGCAAAGTGCAAGTTCAAAAGGAACAATTCCTTCAAAAAGATCATGTACAATATCTGGTGGAAACCCAGTGGTAACATCAAAATACAATTGGTGCTGTGACAAAATACACTTTGATTTCACACCATAATAACTGGGCAATTTGTTTTCCTAATGGATTCGTAAATGATCTGCATGAATGTCTTTTGTTCTCAAAGTGAAGACTTCACTTCTGACTTCTTTAGTCTGGAACTCTGATCTTTCTGCAGTGCAAAATCTACATACGTATGTCCCTGAGAAATTTTCAACAAATCCAGCAATACTGTGTGCACCAAGGTTGTCGGCGACCACACACTGAACTGTGCCTTTTACTGTTCTGCACAACTTTGGCAGAGATATCCCACTCTGTTCCAAAATTATAAGATCATTAATTACAGGTTTTAACACTTTCTCATACCCGTAACACTTCAGATCATTACTTTTGATTATACCATGGTCTGGGGGAATACTCGATTCTGATTGGCTGAAGGGTGTCCATTAACCCCTGATATACGGACACCTACTAAGTAGTTCCAGTCAAATCGTCTGTTTACCGTTCAATCAATGCACTAGCTGGCATATCAATTCTGAATATTTTATTTCCAGCACTGAGTGCAGTCCGTCAGTCCTTTAGTGCCTTATCCTCTGAAGACCACAAGGTGGCGACTGTAACACACAAGCTGCAGAAAGTACATTTCCCCTCTAAACTTACTGATACGCGAGTAATCTCACATCCCATTGGCTGTTCAGCTCTCTACTTCAGGCTGCCGCCACAGTAACGTTACACACGGCTGGTCATTTGTTCGTGAAAATCATTGTATTGATTTGGGGACAATGACACGACTCTAGCTAGCTAGCTGGTCTTGTTAGCTAGCATACTGTCAAATTATATTTACTGTTTGTCAACCGTACGCAATGTTATTGACTTTGAATCTTGCTAGCATAGCGTAAGCTTTCTGGCTCATCGCTCAGCGGACTAGAATATCTCCCATTGCTAAGTCGTATCTATGGTCGGTCCTATTTACTGGAGGAGTGACCAACGTTTCCATTGCATAAGAACCTTATGGGAGAGTAATGATCGTTCCAGGTATTAGTCAAACCCTCAGGCGTTACAAGGGAAACTTAGTTATGGCTTGTGAAAAACTTTATATTTTGATTGTAAAACGCATGAAAGTATAAATTAATGGTCTTAATTTATTTTCTTTGGCAAGTGACCATGGTATAAGCGGGATAATGCCCTTCGAGGTGTCCATTATCAGGAATTAAGGTTCTTCGGCCTCCGCGTCGGCCATTCATTCCTGATAATGGACACCTCGTCCGGCATTATCCCTTACTTAAAGCAGCCAAATATATGGAGGATAAAGCAGAATTACAACCTGGTGGTAAATTACCCAGAATCCAATACAGACCACAAATTTTATGCTTTCTCCTCGATGTACCAAGGGGATTACATATTTCAAATTCATCAATGTATAATATCAATGAAATGCTTTCCTGCTTAGACAAAAGTCAATTTTCAAAGAAGAAGGCACCATCGAAAATTGTTTTGTATAAGTGCACACAAGTTCTCTGAGGCTGATTATCTACATTATTCAAATTAACAGCCTGATCCAAGATTGTCTGGCAGTCAAGAATATGCTGAAAAGACTTTAAAATTGAAATATACTGGAATGACTGGAATAAAGTGGCTCTTATAGTAGGCTTTTCGCCTCCAAGCACTGGAAAGTGGACCTTTATCTCCAATTGCTTTTTTTTTACAGGGTTTGTCTCACAGAGCACACTGGCTAGCTTTTCAACAACTGACTGGTCAAATTGGCATGTAATGTAATACTTGGCTAATAGTCTTTTGGGTAATCAGCAGAGAAACGGAACCAATCAAATAGTTTAACTCCTGCAAAAGCTCATCTACAGCTGCATTAAACACAAGAAAGATGTGTTCCAACTTCAGGAGCACTGAAGCAATTTTAAGCTTAATATCCTTCTCCAAGTTTTCAAAATCCCCATTATCAAAAGGAGAATTTAAATTGACATTACTCTCTATAATTTCTCCATCTGAAATATCACTGGCAACACTGGCATAATATTCTTCAACAAAACCTATCCCAGGTTTAAAAGTGTTCACTGTACCAGAGTGTTTTCTGTATTTATGACTTTTGAAGTTGTCATAAACATTGGTTTTGTATTCACAGTTTTGGAACACACATGTTACAGTCTCCTTATTTTTAAGATGCTGATAGATATGTTGAAAATATTCCCTTTCTGTGGAGAGTTGATTTTGGCCACAAATATGGCATGTGAACATGGACACAGCTTTGGTGACTGCTTGTTGGGCAGGGTGATTTCTTGATAGATGGCTCAGAAGGGCATTCAAGTCTTGAACCTACATGCACAATTTGAATAAGTGCATGGATACAAGTGACCCCGTCCGTAATGCCTATGAATCAGTTTGTAGTGCTTGAGCAGTTCAGATCTTTTTGTTAATGTCGTCCCACAGTCCTTGCATCTCCACATGAAGCACAAAATTGGAGAAACAAAGAGATGCTTTACTGGGCGTATATAAATAATTTGGGAAAAATGCAGGGTAGGGTTGGGCAATATTACAATATGGTGATATGAGAAAAGATGTCATCTTAGCTTTTGGATAGCATGAATAAAACAGAAACAGAAAGCCTAACCCTAACCCTTCAAACACAAAATGTATTAATCAAATGTAGCCAGCCCTCTCTGATTAGATTTTAAGGGAGACGTTCACAAGTCTGTCTTGAAGCAAAACCCAAATGTCCATATGTACACTGAAAGCATTTTTTGTTGCAATAGTTTCAGTCAATCCTAGGAGATTTAAGAGATCTCTTTTTGAAAGCAATTTTACTATATACAAAATTGTACTACAATTTTTGCAAAACTAAATAGTACTGTACATTAAAAGTTGTTGTTACAGCTCAAATTTAAACAGGCCTGTAAACAATCACCTGCATTTCACCTTTGGCGTTACTGTTGAAATTACCTTCATTTTTTCAATTATTTTTCTTGGTTCAACACACAATCCTGTAAGTTACATGCAGCCATATTTCAGCCTGGTCTGTAGCGCTCTATTCTATTATAGGAGCGCAACTTACCTTAGGTATGCCAAATGAGTTGTGTCCTGGCCTGAAGTAATCACCGCCAGTCACAGGAAAATTAGAAATCCGTTAAGGAAAAGGAATTTTTCATTCCAGTGTCATTTTTGATTTGTGTATGGTTAAGGAGTCTAAATACATAACTGTCACTGCTCATTACCCCACCTGGTAACTGACTTAGGACAGGGAAAACAGGAGTTTGCAGTAGCAGACACAAACCAACACAGGTGCTTTTTAACACACTGGCACAACAACACCGGGCTCGGAAACTCTTCACACAGCAAATATGTATCACCACTATCTCGATAATATCCCACGTAAATAGGAAGGCAGCCCTGCCATGAGGCACCGCACACCATCATCCCCTCCCCCACAGCGGATCCATGTATGTACGAGTGCTGCATGCACCCTCTCTCCCCTCCCTCTTAACATTAGGTACATTGAAAACAATGCAGGCGGCAGTAAATTCACGCGTCCTGGAAGAACCACAGTCAAATCATATCTAACATTAGCAAGACTGAATAAGATAACGTTAGCTGGTTTGGTTCAACCACTTTACTAAAAACTTAGCAAATTTAACAATAGAGTTGAACCATTTTATATCTAACATATTAAAATATTTGTTTTGTCTTTGACTTACATTCAAAGACGATTCAGTATCTTACCTTCTTCCCTTGTCGAGCAGAGAAATTGGCTCATCAACTGCAAGTGGAAAATTCTGGAGAAGGCGGAGACGTCATGATGTCAGACACACAGCATCATGAGAAGCCTAATTGGTGCAGGTTCACTAAAATGAGAATAGCAGGTTAAATGTGTACTGAGGGAACAACATGTAATTCCACCTTGATATACTCCACAAATGTAGACTGCCTTCACTAAAACAGAAATCTGAATGAAACTCACTCAGAAAATTACGTTACTTCAACTACTGTTGAAATACACTTTTTAGAGTGCACAACAGTGGTCATTCGCCAATTCTCCGCCGTTGTTCATTCACACAGAGCGAAGCACCGCTGTAGTAAAGACGAACCGCTGTGTAATTCACACAGAAATCTGACGCTGCGGCTCCTAAAGAGACGTGACGGTACGCGTCATGATGATGACATGTGTGTGTTTTCATGGGGTTTCCGCGGTGTCCCCCCTGTCAATCTAAACCTGACGGAGACTGTCTTTCGGGGTAAAGTTCACTGAAGTCGCGGTCTGGAGGGCTGACCGTCGCGAAGATTTCTTTCATCATAAACACTCGGTGAGTTAAAGTTTTTTTGCCGGTGACAGGCACTGTTTTTCGGGCAGAAATGTGAAGAGGAGTCGGTAGGACGGGCAGGAGGACGGATGCCTCTCCACCTACAGCTGCGGTATTTGTTTCCTCGTTGCCAAAGACAGTTACAGTTACTACGTTACCTTAGTTTGGTTCTGTAACGTTGCTTTGTGGGACATTTCTCTTTATTTAGTTGAGTGAGGGACCTGTGCAGTTAACAGACCATCCGATATACACGCCCTCCACGACAATACTGCACCTCTGATACTATCAGATGAGTATCATATACAGAAGTTATTGAAAAGTTACATAAAATGTTTAATTAAAAAAAAAAAATATCGAGGTTTGTATTGAACCGTGGGTAAAACAATCGTGACACAAACCGAAACGTGAGTTTGGTGTATTGATACAGCCCTAATATATAGATGAGATTTACTTTCAATATATAGATGAGATTTATTTTTGTGTAGATCTATTTGTTTGTTGTTATGTTCTGTAGTGATGGTTAAGATTGGCAAAATGATACATTGTAAGGAAAGAGGTAATTTGCCACATCGTGAAGTTCCGGGTTGTCCTATGTCAAGGTATTGTATAGACTTGTTTGTCTATACAAACCCGCTGCCACCAGTCTAAGGTTTGTGGAGATTTGAATTTTGCCGGGGATTATCAAGACAATGTCCTGTAAGTACCAGAGGCCAGTGCTGCGGATGCGCCCTGCTTTCAACATTTTTTTTTTTTTTTCTTTGCGCCTCTTCGTGTCACCGAGGGATCGCCTTATGGTGCAGTTGTTCATGCTCCTCTGGATTATGGACTTGCTAGCTCACCACAGCTAAGACTGTTAAGTTACAGGCAATCATTTTGAACTATCAATGTACTGTTACAGTCGAGCCATATCTGTAATTAACCATGGCCAGTCACAATAACATTTGGAACGAACTGCCTTTTCATCCTGGCTCATCCCATGCCATGTCACAGTATTGTAATGGAGATTTTCCACATATTTTCATCGGTGATGGACAGAAAGCTTTTCAAAATGGTGCAGACGTTTCGAAGTGGCATTGGAGGCTACTCCTAATTATGATGAAGACAGTTTGGCTATACTGCTGCCCACACACCTGGGTGGTGCTGCTTTTAGTTACTGGGATAGCCTGTCTGATGCAACAAGAACTGACTATACTGCAGTGAAAGAAAAACTTAAAGCTGTCTTTGGACAGACTGCTGACCTGCCACATTTCAAAGTTATGTCAGCGCACGCACTTGCCTGCCAGTGAGGCCCTTCCAGTGTTTGCTGCTGAAATTAGCCGTCTAGTGGAGGAAGCTTTTCCCACTTATGGACAAAATGCTAAAGATGGAGAGAAATTCAGATGCTTCATTGCTGGAAAAATATAAATATATATATATATATATATACATATTTTCCAGCAATGAAGCGTCTGAATTTCTCTCCAACTTAAGCATTTACATGCATGTATGTATGTATGTATGTATGTATGTATATATGTATGGATATATACAGTGTACAGTGTCAGTGACCCAAAGTTCATGACCATAGGTGAGGGTAGGAACGTAGATTTGCCGGTAAATCGAGAGCTTCGCCTTTCGACTCAGCTCTCTATTCACCCCGACAGACCGATACAACGACCACATTATTGCGGCCGCTGCACCGATCCACCAGTCAATCTCACGCTCCATCCTTCCCTCACTCGTGAACAAGACCCCAAGATACTTAAACTCCTCCACTTGAGGCAGGAAATCTCCCCCAACCCGGAGGGAGCAAGCCACTCTTTTCTGGACAAAGGGCAGCCCTGCCGGAGTCCAACATGCACTGGGAACAGGTTACTTACTGCCGGCAATGCGAACCAAGCTCCTGCTCTGGTCGTACAGGGAACGTACAGCCCTTAACAGAGGGCCTCCGACCCCGTACTCCCGGAGCACCTCCCACAGAATGCCACAAGGGACACGGTCGAATGTTTTCTCCAAGTTCACAAAACACATGTGGACTGGTTGGGCAAACTCCCATGAACCCTCGAGCACCCTGCGGAGGGTATAGAGCTGGTCCAGTGTTCCGTGGCCCGGACGAAAACCGCATTGTTCCTCCTGAATCCAAGGTTCGACTATCGGCTGAATTCTCCTCTCCAGTACACTGGAATAGATTTTCCCAGGGAGGCTGAGGAGTGTGATCCCTCGATAGTCGGAACACACCCTCCGGTCCCCCTTTGTGAATAGGGGGACCACCACCCCGGTCTGCCAGTCCAGAGGCACTGTTGCAGAGACGTGTCAACCAAGACAGCCCCACAACATCCAGAGACTTGAGGTACTCAGGGCGGATCTCATCCACCCTCGGTGCTTTGCCACTGAGGAGCTTCCGGACTACCTCAGTGACTTCGGCTTGGGTGATGAATGGGCCAGCCTCTGAGTCCCCAGCCTCTGCTTCCTCTATGGAAGGCGTGTCAGTGGGATTAAGGACATCCTCAAAGTATTCCTTCCACTGCCCGACAATGTCCCCAGTCGAGGTCAACAGCTCCCCACCTCCACTGTAAACAGTGTTGGTGGAGGACTGCTTCCCCCTCCTGAGGCGCCGGATGGTTTGCCAGAATTTCTTCGAGGCCAACCGGTAGTCCTCCTCCATGGCCTCCTCGAACCTTTCTCAGACCCAAGTTTTTGCTTCCGCGACTGCCCATGCTGCCGCACGCTTGGCCTGCCGGTACCCGTCAGCTGCCTCAGGAGTCCCCTGGGCAAACGAGGCTTGATAGGACTTCTTCAGCTTGACAGCATCCCTTACTTCCGGAGTCCACCACCAGGTTCGGGGATTGCCACCACGATGGGCACCGGAGACCTTACGGCCACAGCTCCGGGCAGCCGCGTCAACAAGTGGAGAATGTGATGGAAATTTTGTACTTCAATGAGAGATGTGAACTAAAGTCTTACACAGGAATGTGCAATGTAGCTGTTTTACATGACCTGTAACCTGTGACCTTGTTTTATGCTGTTTTATTACTTATGTCTGGTATTGAGCGACCACTGGAGCTTATCACTTCCTTTTCTTTCTGCTTCTGCATTCCAACCATGCCTTTGCCTGTGTGAAACCTTCTTTCTTCTGCCTCTTCTTACTTCCCTTTGACTTTGCCTCTATCTTTTCTACCAATTCTTTGCATTCTTCTGCCTGCAACTTTCCTCTAAACCCATACTTCTTTTCCCACTTTTTTATATATTTTACATTATCTAATGCTTTCTGACCCATTCATTTTGCATCTCCTTCATATTGAACCTCGTCAGGTTCACAACAACATTTATAACAACTACTACAATTTCCCATTTTGATTTATTTTTATCTCAATTTTATTCGTATTTCTATTTGAGCGCTCTTTTTTAAAAATAAAAAATTATTTTACCGGTCTTTCCATTTCTTTTCCTTATGAGTCCCTGACTCTTTCCTATGGGTCCCTGACCCTGACGTCCTTTTGGTTTCTCAGCCCTGAGGGATTAGTTTAAACCTTGTCCTTCCAAAGACAGATATTTTGGGGTTCCTGTCCTAAATCTAAGAGAGACCTGCTCCCCCAAGTCCCTGACTTGCTTTTTTTTAAATTTCCTTTAGGTCCCTGACCTATTCTAAGAGATCCCTGATCTCCCAAGTCCCTGACTTGCTTTACTTATTAGAAATGGTTATTTCTTACCCTTTTGATGATTTGAGTCCCCGACTCAGTGTTTGCTTGGCTGGTCCGTCTCCCCTCTTTGGTTAGCCCCGTCACTGTCCCACTCTCCAGGGGACCTGGCCTCCCTGTCCAAACGAGGCTTTAGGAGCCCCGCGGTGGAGGTCTTTTCAGGAGTTTTTTTCCTCCGTCTTGCAAGGTCTTCAGGTCCGCTGATGTGGAGAGAGCGACAGATATTGGGGCCCCACGTTGGGTGCCAAAAGTTTTGTTAAAATAATTCTGTGATAATTTAGAACTGGAGGAAGGAGATCGAAGTCAGCTCAAAATTCAAACAAGGTTTTAATCTTGTACAAGAGGAGCATTCAAAGAACAACACGCAGGTCTGTTACAAAGTGAAGACTCAATATCTGAAGAGAAAAACATGGTATTTATCCCTCTCTGTGGGTGTGTTTTTCACTACAACAGTTCCTAATTTATGATCTGCACTTAAAGGAATACTTCACAGAGAAGGAAGTGATAAGCTCCAGTGGTCGCTCAATACCAGACATAAGTAATAAAACAGCATAAAACAAGGTCACAGGTTACAGGTCATGTAAAACAGCTACATTGCCCATTCCTGTGTAAGACTTCAGTTCACATCTCTCATTAAAGTACAAAATTTCCATCACAGAGAACATGGTCCATTCGGACTCAATGCCCCCAGTCTCCCTCAGGATCTAGTCCAAGCTCTCCCGGAGGTGGGAGTTAAAGACCTCCCTGATAGAGGGTTCCGTCAGATGTTCCCAGCAGACCCTAACAATACATTTGGGTCTGCCAGGTCTGTCCAGCTTCCTCCCCTGCCAGCGGTTCCGACTCACCACCAGGTGTTGATCAGTTGACAGCTCAGCCCCTCTCTTCATCCAAGTGTCCAAGATATACGGCCGGAGGTCAGATGACACGACCACAAAGTCGATCATTGACCTCCGGCCTAGGGTGTCCTGGTACCACGTGCACATGTGGACACCCTTATGCTTGAACAAGGTGTTCGTTATGGACAAACTGTGACTAGCACAGAATTCCAGTAACAAAGCACCACTCAATACCAATATATATATTTGTATATGTGTGTATATGTGTGTGTGTATATATATATATATATATATATATATATATATATATATATATATATATATATATATATTAATTAATTACACTGCAAATTAACGTGTTATAGAAATTAACGCAATTAATTCTGAGATTCTGAGTGGCAATTCAATGCGCAAGCATTTTAAATTTGGACCATTGAATGACCCGTAGGCTACTTGGCAGTGGCACGTCACTGTAGCACTAGGAATAAGGAGGAACCGAGGAACTTGTTCGGACGTGTTCGTCACTTCCCACGTGCGTCGCTAGTAGGGCTGTAACGATACACGTATCGAAGCTGAAATGGCGACACTCAGATCCACGAACCTGTCTCGCGCTGTGAGAACACAACAGCGACACAACTTCCAGTCCACATCAGCCCTATGAGCTGTAAGTAACACCAGCGGTCATTCGCCAATTCTCCGCCGCTGTTCGTTCACACAGAGCGGAACATCGCTGTAAAGACGAACCACTGTCTAATTCGCACAGAAAGCCGGCGCTGCGGCTCCTTAAGAGACGTGTGTGTTTTCAAGGGGTTTCCCCGGTGTCTCCCCTCCCTGTCAATCAAAACCGACGGAGACTGTCTTCCGGGGTAAAGTTCACTGAAGTCTCGGTCCGGAGGGCTGGCCGTCGCGGAGATTTTCTTTCATCAGAAATACTCGGTGAGGTAAAGTTTTTTTGCCGGTGACAGACGCATGGCAGAAATGTGACGAGGAGTCTGTAGGACGGGAGGGAGGAAGGATGCTTCTCCACAGCTGTGGTATTTTTAACTGCCAAAGACAGTTACAATTACTATGTTACCTTAGTTTGGTTCTGTAACGTTGTTTTGTGGGACACTTCTCTGTATTAAGTTGAATGAGGGATCTGTGCAGTTAACAGACCATCAGATAGACACGCCCTCCACAATACTGCACCTCTGATACTATCAGACAAGTATCATATACATATGTTATTGAATTGTTACATAAATAAAATGCTTAATTTAGAAAGAAAAAAAAAATCGAGATTTGTATCGAACCGTGGGTCAAAAATTGTGATACAAACCGAATTGTGAGTTTGGTGTATAGTTACAGCCCTAGTCGCTGGTCAAAGCAGGGTGACAACAGACATGGACGACTCAGGGGAGCGAGGCGAGCACATCGTTGCTAGGGCCTTTGAACGGCAAGTTCTTCTCTTCTTAGTGTATTAAATTGATTAGTCATGCAATACAATTTTGTAATGTCCTAGAATTCGAATTCTTTATTTGGGTACCTTTAGCAGATATGAGATTAAAATGCGATTAATTAGATTAATTGATTACAAATCCTGTCATTAATTAGATTAATTTTTTTAATCGCCTGACAGCCCTAATATATATATATATAT
>CAEMYA010000615.1:0-18735 GCA_903131615.1 Diplodus sargus
TATATATATAATATATATTAAATATATGTATATACATTTATTCATATATACTCATTTATTTATTATTTATTTATGATATCATCAAAGACATGAATGAATTTATTAAAGAAAGGAGCATGCCAGGAAGGTACTGTTTATTCAAAGAAAGAGCTTTATTAACACAAACACACCACAACTATGTACAAAGCATAATCTGGCCACACAACCACGGGAAGCTCACCAGAAGCCCAAAATCCTAAAGCACCGTTAAGTGTCTGTCTGCCGCCTCGGAGCTGTAGGTAACTGCTGGCCTTCTGCCTGAATTCGGTCTATTTTGCTCCATCCATACACCCCGCCGTCTTCCTCGTCAGACATCAGGTGGCGGCGTGGCGCACTTCCAAAGGTCCACCTCATCCTCAGCGGGCATTCTGTCTCGCTTCCAGCAGCTGTAAAAACAATCAATAAAGACAATCAGTACTGCGTGATGCACTGCGTATGGACACAACACATCTATTAAAGGTGCAGTTGGTAACTGCACCTTTAATAGATGAAAAAAAGTGACTTTTTGTCATATTTGCTAAAACTGTCACTATGTAAAGACAGCATTACATGAAACTAGTAATCTCTAAAAAAAAACAAAAAAAAAAACAGGCTCATTAAGTCCCGCCTACTGCTCCTACTCCAAATTGCCAGAATCAGTGTTGTGGGTAACGCGTTACAAAGTAACGTTACAAAGTAACGCGTTAGAGTACTCTAATTACTTTTTTCGTGTAACGTGTAACGTAGCGCGTTAGTTTCGTGCGTCAAGCAATCAGTAACTTCGTTATTTTTTTCAAAAAGTAATCCGTTATTTTAAGAATTTCTCCGGATAAGAAAAGGAAAATCCCGACTGCAGCCTGCTTTTTGTCAGACAGTACTGTGCCACCTGCGGATGTGTCAGGCGCAGCGCTGTGATTGCGTCTGTGCCTTGTGTGCGTCTTGTGTGTGTGTGTGTGTGTGTGTGTGTGAGTGTTTTCGAACCCCTGGCAAGATGGCAGAGAGGACAGCTTTTGCATCGTGGAAGTTCGCACATTATTTTCAATTCACCAGCGAAAAGGACAAGAACAACATAACGGTAAAATGCACACTCTGCCTTGGTGAAAATCTTCTGTCGACCGCAAAAAATAAATAAATAATAATAATAAAACGCTATGTGGTACGGAAGCCCTAAACGGCCATGCATTCATACATTTTATTTCCTCCGTTTTCCCGTGATAACGAGTTAATTTCCTCCGTTTTCCCGAGATAACGAGATAATTTTCTCGAGATCTCGAGATAACGAAACTTTGTTTTCTCTGATAACGAGTTAATTTCATTTGTTTTCCCGAGATAACGGGATAATTTTTGTCGAGATCTCGAGATAACGAAACTTTGTTTTCCCGAGATAACGATATAATAAGGTGTGTGTGTGTGTGTGTGTGTGTGTGTGTGTGTGTGTAAATGAGTCAGTCAGTTAGTGTACGACTGTAAATAACTTTTAATGTGATAACTGTTCATAAGAACATCTTGTTTTAATTTAGTTAACTGATATTCTTTGAAGCCAGGTTATTATTTCATTAATTATGTTAGACACTAAATGCGGGACTTTTATTTTGAAAGCGTCTCGCTGTGAACCGAGAACATCTGTGTTCCTGTGAATGGTGTGTGTGCATGTTTGAAGTGTGCCTGCATGATTTTTGCTGAACGTGATGAAATGATTTACTGTGCACCTGGCTGATAAAGGGCACAAGCTCTAACGGTGTGTCCGAAGGTGTGTTCGAGTGTACAAGGTTCCTGTAATAAACACTTTGGACCATCAGTTAGAGAGTCTGACCATCATTCAGCGGGGATGCTACAACGACATCAGGCTCACTTAGATTGTGCCACCGATATAGCTGAAGCCTTGCTAACCGTCTTCTTAGATTACGCACATTAATGTGAATATTATCTATAATAGCAAGGCATAACGCTATGTCAGCCTGTGTCAGATTGATTGAAAATATATGTAACACAGTGATCGATATGCTCCTGCTCCTCTGACATTGCTACACTGAATGATGTTTCCTGCACTGATTTAATACACTACACTATCGTTTTGTTTTCTGGAGATCTCAAATTGATTATGTCGTTATCTCGGGAAAACAAACTTTCGTTATCACGAGATCTCGAGAAAATTATCCCGTTATTTCGGGAAAACGGAGGAAATTAACTCGTTATCACGAGAAAACGGAGGAAATAAAATATATGAATACATGGCCGTTTAGGGCTTCCGTAATGCTGCATATTTCTGACTGTCTTTCCTGTTATTGTTATTCTGCAGAGTTAATTTGGTTGGATGACTGACGTTATTCATCATTGTCACGACTTCTCGGTGCATTTAAAGGAGGCTGTGTGTGTTACGTTACGTTACGTTACATGGCAGCATGTGGGAGGCGCTGCAAATGGCTTTTAATTTTTGGTAAGGCATGAGTACTCTAACGCGTTACTTTTATTCATAGGTCACGCTGTAACGTAACTGATTACTTTTAATTGATGGTAACGTTGTAACCTAATTAACTACTTTCCAAAGTAACTATACCCAGCACTGGCCAGAATCCACCGCGACTGGGCAACAACAACCAATCAGGGCCAGGATGGTGTTTGATGGACTGTCTGACAGCTGTCGATCACAGTGATCGACTGTGGACAGCTCCCGCCCACTTCCTCCTCAGCTCCGCCTGGTCAAGCTCATATCTCCGAGAGCGGCTTCTGGAGTAGTGATGGGAACGGCAGTTCTTTTTAGTGTACTGAATCTCTAGAATCAGTTCATTAAAATGATTCGTTCAAAAGATTCGTTCACCGAATCGTTCAGTGCTCTCCAACTCCCTGAACTGGTAAACAGCCAAACGATCCGTCATTCAGTTCGTGATTCAGCCCTGAGGTTCACGTCCACTTACTGAAAGACGGTACGTTCACGGACTATAGTACACAATCATTCGCGGGAGACGCAGCGCTGCTTTGAGTGGTATACATGCACTAAAATTATTACACGGTGAAAGTGTCCTCTGTGCACAGTAAAATCACTTAACTTGATGCTACACAGTTGTTAGCAACACAGCGCTAATTTTAGCAGTACAGTAACTGAAGGTGAATCTCTCCTACTCCTCTGCCCTGAGTGAGTGACACAGCGCCACTTCCAGCACAGTAGGTGAACGAGATTCACGTCCATGAGTGAGATTCACGAATCATGAGTGAATCAGTCGTTCGCGAACGAGCTCCTGAGGACGTGAATCACGTTCGCAAACGACCTGCTGAGGACGTGAATCACGTTCGCAAACGTGATTCCCGTCCTGCTGAGAATAACGTTCGCGAACGTGAGTGACGTGAACGTGAGTGACTTTTACTGTTTTACTGTGTAAAAGCACTTAACATGATGCTACACTGATGTTAGCAACACAGCGCTAGTTTTAGCAGTATGATCACTGAAGGTGAATCTCTCCTCTCCTACTCCTCTGCGCTAAGTGAGTGAGTGACACAGCGCCACTTTCAGCACAGTAGGTGAACAAGATTCACGTCCTCAGCGACGCGAATCATGAGTGAATCAGTCGTTCGCGAACGTGAATCACGTTCACGTTCACGTTGTTTTTGTCCTCTTGATTATGTGTAACGTTTTGTGCTCTCACAGCTGAACTAGGTGTAAAAGTAAAGCCAACTCAGATAAGTAGACTAGCCTGCATCTCTAAGTTCAAACACTTATGTTCTTGTTCTGCTTTAGGACATGTGGATAGGCCTTCTGCACCATGTCACAGGAGAGCATGAGTGGTCCCTCGATGCCTGTCAACATGGTCCCTTGGAGGAAGACAGAGAGAAGGAGTGGATAGGGAAGATGTCTACTGCCCATGAAGTTTAGTTTGTAATCATTATCAGTGAACGCTGGCTGAAGGAGTTGCATTTCAGGTATGATTATGCAGTTTAATTTCCCTCTTGTGTCGCTTTTCAAAGATTATTCAGTGTTTTTATTTGTACATGTACACTTGGAGTTCAGTTCAGAAAGAAATCTCTCTATAAAAGCAAGGAATCTCTGTCTGTCTGTCTGTCTGTCTGTGCCTCAAATATCTCTGCGGATCAGGATCTGAATGACCTGAGAGTTTCAACATGGCTGCCGTTTGGTTCAATGGTGTGCGACTTCGCATTTGTTTGGACTGCAATGATACCGTGAATAAATTATTTCATAAATGCTTTACAAATTCGGGAGCATAGTCTACCGAGCCAGCACAGTGACATGCGCATTAGAGCCAGTCACTGCAGAGCTCAAGCCCGCGACATACGTTAAGAAACAAGTGGATGTATACCTGCAGCAGCGCGAGCTGGACCCATTCTGTTCTGTGCATCTAAACTGACTGTTGTGGATTAATGTGACTAAACAAGACCGGACCGTGTCTATTCGGGTCTGAGGAGAGCGGATTTATACCTGCAGCGGCGCGAGCTGGGCCGGGAGTTAGCCGCCGGTTCGGTCCCGTTCTGTTCTGTGCATCTAAACTGACTGTTGTGGATTAATGAGACTAAACGAGTCCGGACCAAGTCTGTTCGGGTCTAAGGAGATGTGGAGACGCGCGGACAGCAAAGTGGAAACGGAATCTGTGGATGTTCGTGTGTAGCTAGCTGCTAGCCGCTAGCTAACCTACACGGCCCAACTCCCGAGCTGACGGACCGGACGCACCGACCTGTCCAAAACCGGACTTAGGGTAAATAATGTCCGCCACGCTTTTTCGTGAACATTGCCGTCACGTTTGCTTTGTGGTCTGGTGCAGAAGAAACGGTAAAAACGGGCTTTTGTCACGAAAATGTTTAAGCAGCAAGTTTGGTTGTAGAGCAACAGGAAGTTGTGGGAGGGAAGTTGGCGGATGAGTGACAGGCAACGACGGCCGGTGTACTGACAGCGATACTGAGAATTGAGAGTGTGACATTTAGCGTGTTTGGAGTGTATAGTAAGTGTGTTATGTAGTGTTTGGTGTCGTGTGTTTAGTGTGTAGTGGAGTCGTTTTTTTGTTTAATGAGTCAAAACAGAAGAAGCTGAATGTGGAGCAAGCAGTGCAGCTCTTCATTCAGCTGGAAGGAGCTCAGGCAGACCTGAGCATTGCCTGCATTTAAATGTAAATACTTACAAATAACTTTGTACATTTTTAAAATGTATGCACATATTCAGCAAACAATTTATATTTGCATTATAAGTAATTAAAAAATGGTTTGTTAAACATATTTGTGGTTTTCACAGTACAAAATAACTTTTTCTACTCAGATTTTATGTTTTTTTTTGTGATTTTAGGTCTATTGTGTTAATACAATATGTCAAAATGAAAAAATAAGTGTACAGTCACACATGTGAGGTTGTGCTGAAAATGATCACACCAAGTAAATAGTTTTTAAGGTGAAATATAATGGCAAAATCAAAAATAACGAACGATCAGTTATACCCTGGAATATCGGATTTCATAAGAAACCTAAATGTCCCTGACGTTCCACCTTCAAACAGCCTCATTTGGCCATCAGTGAAAATGCTTTTTAACCTCCCACTTTTCTATAGGAACACATAATTCCTGCACTGCACTAGTAAGAATAATAATAATTATAATCTGATATTTCCCACTGAATTTGTAGGTCAACTACATCCTGATGTATGCCAGCACACGTTTCAGTTTCAGCCCTCCGGTCTATAAAGCCTGAATCTTACTGGCTAGCCTGGACTACAACCACCATGTCCACAGACCACCCAAGAGAAGTCCTGACGGCTCCATAGAGTATGTAATAAGCATAATAAATGTTATTAAGTCCATCTTAATTTCTCACCATCTCAGCCACTAAGTTCTGTACCAACAAAGAATGTTAAGAAACCTGGATAAGATTTTTACCTGCAACAGTATCCTGGTTTCTCAAAACTGGGATAACATGTTTACATGTGCAAAACATAACCATGATACTCCAGAAACACGATCATAATCAGGATGCTAGTTAGCTGTTATTAATCAGACCGTGGCCAGTTGTGTTTAGGGTGTCACAGCTAGATACTGCCTCCCTGATGGTTACTGAAAACTATGAAAGGCACAATAATGTATTTAAAAACAAGTCAGGCCTCATCTGGCAAGGCCAAACTCAAAATTTCACACTAGAACAGCCAAGGCATCATTTTGACTGTTTCAAATTTTCAATGGAATAACTTTGTTGAAATACAACCCATGTAACTATAGACTGTTCTCTCTTCTGACTCTTCCTAAATGTGTGTATATATTACATCCAGTTCTTTTTTTCTCTTTCCACAGGTCAGAGATTGCCACAGACAACGAGGCATGCTGTTGCACTTTGAAGAATAAAGAATCTTCCAGCAAAAATAAAAGTTTGTTGACTTTGACTGACAACTGACTGTGCATTGTTACTCTGCATAAAACCTACATTATTACTTTGAAAAATAAAGCTTGACAATATTTATAGTTATCACTTGTTTTTGATAAGCATATTTGCTTTTGAGACATGCATGCCTAAGAAATTGGAGTCACTGTGACTGGGTCTAGTCACAGTGACTCCAATTTCTTATGCTGAAGGTTAGTTTTTTTAAACTATTCTGAAGGGTATTTCAATAAAAAAAGGTAAAGTGCTATGTTTGTTTTTACATTTAAGCAATAAGAAACAAATCCCTTTCAGAAAGAAACTTTATTAGATAAATAATGAAATCACAAATATTTTGATTTGTACATTTTGAACAATACAAAAAAAGAGAAATCTATGTACAGTATTGCACAACACTCAAAAATGCAAATCTCAGGCTGTTGGTTGCAGCATGTCCTCTCTACAACCGTGGGCCTTTCCCTGCATCTCTGGGCTGGAGTTGGACAGGAGGTGCTGTTGGAGGAGCAGCGGGGGCTGAGTGGCCGAGGACATCACTAGTGTTGTTTTTGGCAGCCTGTTTTAATTTTAGTTTTAGTCTAGTCTTTGTGTAAAACTGTCATTTTAGTTTTTATTAGTTTTAGTCACGTT
Organism: Diplodus sargus; assembly: GCA_903131615.1. Taxonomy (NCBI): domain Eukaryota; kingdom Metazoa; phylum Chordata; class Actinopteri; order Spariformes; family Sparidae; genus Diplodus; species Diplodus sargus. The sequence goes on from CAEMYA010000615.1 coordinate 7,006, forward strand.
TATACTCTTTATACTCTTTTTAGTCTAGTCAAGTTTCAGTCGACTAAAAGAGCATTTTAGTCTTATTTTAGTCAGAATTATCCATGACTTTTCGTCTGGTTTTAGTCAATGAAAATCGTACTTAAGTCTATTTTTAGTAATGCAATTTCTATCTGTGTACTTGTCTTGCATTTGCGATGTTGTTGGTAACAGCAACACACACACGCACGCATGCACGCACACGGCTGGCCGACCACCCTACCGACTCTTCCTCACATTTCTGCCCTAAAAACAGCGTCTGTCACCAGCAAAAAACGTTAACTCACCGAGTGTTTGTGATGAAAATAAATCAGCCCTTCAGACCGAGACTTCGGTGAACTTTCCCCCAGAAAGAGTGAGTCAGACAGCATCCAGTTTACTGATTACGATCATGTAATTATGTAATTTAAAACGAGAAACGTAAGTTTGTCACTTTCCAGTATGTCAATCACTACACATTATAACAGCATCCATATGATTATAAACTGACCGCGGGTTTAGACTTATAGGGGACACTGGAGGGAACACCGAACCCCGGCTGGCCGGCCATCGGTCCCTTTCTTTGTGTCTTAAGTTATCGTTAACGTTAAGCCACCGCAGCTGCATCTTCCTAATAATGCCGCGCGGGTGTGGATTGAGGAAGACACGTCGCCAGCTGCGTCTGTGCAGTGCGACCTGATGCAGCACCTGAACTGAGACTCAGGAAACAGAAATATTGCAAAATAATAATAATAGCGATACGAAATAACGTTATTAGCCTACATGTCGTCTCGTCTCGTTTTGGTCAACGAAATTGAGATACTTTAGCAGAGTTTTTATTTTGTAAACCACATTTAGTCCCGTTTTTTATTCGTCAACAATACTGCATTATATATTTGATTATAGTTTTTGTCACATGACCACCATTTACGTTGCGTCTCGTCTCCGTCATGTGATAAGGGTTCGTTGACGACGATATTTAGTCATAATTTTCGTTGACGAAAGCAACACTAGACTATCACTACTACTGAGACTACTTACACGTTCAAATGCAATCGTCTGCAATCTCAAATGTAGCAGCTGCTGGGGTGTAGTCTTCATCTGAGCCCAGTGTCTCAGTCTCAAAACTCTAACCACATCAATAAATGAAAAGGTCACACGTTTTGCAAAGCGCGGGGAATCTGAAAGTTGTACTTGTTCAAATTTAATGCTAAGTCCTCTCTCTCCTCCAAGTTACCAACTGCACCTTTAACCATCACAGATTTTTTTAGGTAGTGTGTCTTATTTTTCCATGTGAAATTAAAAATGATTGAATTTACCTCATTAAAGGTATTAAAGGTAAGGGGGGGGGACATAAAGAGATTGACAAGGATATACTAATTTTGATAAACCTTCTGCTTTTGTTAATAAGATTATGCCAAGAATAGAGAGATCTCTCATGAGCCAATGGTTGAGAGATTTTTTCACCATCTATTTTCCCTTCAATGTTTAGTTGTTCTCTCTCATTTCTATCTTTAGACATTATTTCGATCTTTAGACATTATTAAACCTAAGTATTTTAATTCAGTTTTGACAGGAATGGAGCCTATAATTGTCTCAGCACATGGATGAAGAGATAATATTTCACATTTTTTCAAGTTTAGACATAATCCTGAAGCTTTGGAAAAGACTGATATTATATCTAAGGCTTTTTCAATTAAAGATTTATCTTTTAGAAAGATTACTGTGTCATCTGCAAATTGACTTATTCGATATTCATAATCGAAAATGGTGATTCCTTTAATTTGAGGATGATTTACAATTAGATATGTTAGCATTTGTGTACATAAAATAAATACTTTTGAAATCTTAATTTTTGGTGTCATTCCAGGGTTGAGGGAGATGTAACTGTAAATATCATTATAAAACATTTTTATGATCTTGATGAACCCTTCTCCACATCCGAGTTTTTGGAGCACCCTAAACATAAAATCATGTTCCACAGTGTCGAATGCTTTGAGAAAATCTATGAATAACACAAGACTATCTGATTGAATGAATGATTGGTAGTCAATCATATCTAGGATCAGTCGAATATGGTTGTGAACATATCTTCCCTTTATAAAAGCTGATTGATTCTCTTCTATAAGTTTTCCAATTACATGCTTTAAAGGTCCCATATCACGAAAAACACGTTTTCTCCTGTCTCTACATATATATGCTGGTCTTCCCTGAGCCTGCCAAGTCCCAGAATGATGAAAACAAGTGATTCCTGCATGGTCTCTGCAGCCCATCCACGGGTAACACGGCGCTCCTACAGGCTGTTCAGATTCAGCTCCTGTCGTTAGGTAACGAAAGGAGTCATTTTCATAGGCCGACCTCCTCTGCACGGTGATAGGAGATATCAGAGAGGGGGGCGTTCATCCCCGAGGTGAAGTTCAGTGTGTCCAGCGGTGAGACAGCAGCTATCGCAATGTCGTCGCTCAAAGCTGGACACGCAAGTAGCTCTGTTGTTGGTTGTAAAAATCAACATCAGTGCCAATATTCTGTCCCAGCTACAGAACAACAGAAGAGACAGTGGTTGTGTTTCATATTTTGACGACAACGTGCCAGCTGCGGTTCGTGTTAGCTTGTGTGTGCTAACCACTTCACATCGGGCTGCTTCAGTAACGAGGGTCAGTACAAAGCTGGCTTTGCCTCGCCACTGACCCTTATACAAGGATCAGTCCCAACCATACCGGACCCAGCAACTGTACCCGAGCCACCGATAAGTGTCACTGCTGTTTGATAGTATTTACAGTTGCCTACGAGTACGGTGACGTCAGCTGGAAACTGGCTAGCTAGTTGGCTCAACTTCGGTCCGCTATGCAATGGCATTTGAAGCGAGTTTGATGTTAATAATATTACGAGGGAGCTTGGTTGTCACAGTATAACGTCTGGAAACATGTGCAGACTGGAGACAGAGACGATGCGAACAGTGTCCAAGAGTTTGGAGACTGTGTTGGAGACAAACACAGCTTTCGCTAGCTGTTAGCCATTAGCTACCTGACAGTAACTGTAACAACACATACGAACAAACTAACATTATTCAGGCACACTAATTATTCTGAAACATCCTGCTGCAGCCACGGAGTCTGTACTTCTTCAGGAGCCTCTCCTTCTGGGTCCAATTCTGGGTCCAATTCTGGGTCAAACTGGTTCGGTTGAACGAAAAAATGTTGAGCGTACGGATGTCATTGAGCGGTGAAAAAATGGATAAACACGGCGGAAGTTCTGAAACTGAAGTTTCAGAACGAGCGAGCAATGAAACAGAAGAACTTGTGCCGAAAAAATCCATGTACCCTTCGTTCTTTGGTTTTTCCGTTTCAAAACCAAATTAAAATAACAGAAAAACAACTTTGTTTTTCCGTTATTTCGTTTTAAAACCAGAACGGAAAAACGGAAAAACAGAATAACACAAAATCACACATTTTGTAGCTGTAATTCTGTTTTAAAACAAAAACAGAATAACGTGAAAATTAAGATTTTTGATTTTTACTGTTTTGTTATTCTGATATTTGGAAAATTCGGGGAATGCTGGGAGACTTGCATGGCGCAGGCGCAGTCAAGTGAGCGGAAGAATGGAGATGTCAAGCCACATATTTTTCCGGGGGAATCGGCGGCTAAGTTTGAGGGCTGATGACCTCTCAACTGAAAAAATTTCAATGATTTTTCAGGTAATATGCTTTTTTTTTTAACATTATAACGTAGGCTATATATAACCGTATAACGTTATATAACCACACTATATATAGGTCGTGTGGTTATAGTGAATGCTATTGCTAATGTAAGCAGCTCCATTCTAGATCGCGAGCATTCAACTCTGGGTAAAGCTGATGAAAAAATGTTGATCACCCTTCACATTGATTTGGGTCATTTTTTGTCTCACGTAGAGCTGTCTGTAGCCTAATGACTGATAGGACTGTCAGTTCTTTGACTGATGGGTTACTAACGTTACACCAACAGCTAGCTAATAGAGCTGAGTTCACACTGTGAGTAGACAGGTTTTTGTTTTAGTTTTTTACCGGTAAAGAAATGAAGCAGCGGGAAAACAAGGTGATTAAATGTGTGAGCATTGTGAGCGTTACAGCTAACGTACTCTGCATTGCACTGTACACGGTTATCTTGTATGACCCTTGGTGCAACACAACTAGCCCAGTCTCCTGTTAGATTTTATTACATTGCTGTTATTATTGCTGTTATTATTATCCTGTTATTACAAACGGTGATAACACCTGATGTTTATGACCAATCCAGCTCGGATTCACTACCATCTGAATCTCAGTGCTAGATTGTTGATCAAATACCCGACCTGAGGTCCGACAGATTAGATGACGCCATTCTGCATAATAATGAGCCATGTGCTTCTGTTTGTTTGAGAAACGATGAAAGATTTAATGTGAACGGTGAACAGATAAAAAAAGATAAATTTGCCTCAAGGTAGATTCATTTCAGTTTTTCTTTTAGTTGTAGTGGTTGTGAAATAATTTTATAATCATATCTAAGATCTGTTTTTTAATTGACCAAACAGTAGCTGCAGTAGTCTCTCTCGCTCCCTCACACACACACACACACACACACACACACACACACACACAGCATAAGCTGTTTCCTGGGCTGCAACTCATGATTTTTTTCATTATGAATTAATGTTACAAAGTGGTGAAAAAAGTTGATCACTGTTTCCCAAAGCCCAAGGTGACATCCTCAAACGTCTGCCCTGAACTGATGTCCACCTTACATTACTTTAGTGGCAGTGGTATATCATCATGCTGAAATCAACTGTAAATCCACATTTTGAAGCTGATATTTGAAAAAATCTTACTGGATTGGCAGGCCTCCAGTCCCCTCTAGAAAATGTGCATCCTTGTCACCTTTTTCACCCCTGGCAAATTTGCATCCCTGCTGTATATGTTAATGCTCAAACTTGTTATTAATAAAAGTTGTATCGGACCATTTACACATCCTCAATGTTAATGTAGGCTACCTGTAGGTTGTCCTGTTTGTCTCTTGTATGAGTTCTTAATTGATTTAAAACTGTTTATTTCCAGGTCCGTGGTCATTCAGTCTACCTTACGGATGACAACAACAGAGGCATAATGCCAGGGTCAGATGGCATTTTGTGCACAAGTTGAAAGATGGCATATTGGACAGTACAAATGACCCTAAATGCTTTCGTTACATCCATAGGAATGTCTTAATAGCAGAGGTGGTGGAGGGGAAGCCTGAGACCACGAAATCTGTCAATGTCAGGTTTTCAGAACTGGAATGTTCTGTGGGCTGTATGACAGCAAAAGTGGCCGAGGCCCTGGGACCAGAAGAGCATATTTTGCTGATAGACAGCCATGGAAATGAAATCATGGACTGTGAAGGCACCAGAGGTACAAATGTAACATTTCTTTAAATAATAATTTCAAGTTGTCAAGAGCATACTTTATTGTATCAGTCCATTGTAGACTACTTATCAATGTGTCCTTTCTTAAGATTCACAGTGTCTTTGAATTGGGTCTTTTATTCATGTTACCTTTTAAGTATGTAATAGTTGTTCTGTTCACCATACTGCACATTTAAAGCAATTGCTCAGCAGACCTATTTAAGTAAAGGTCATGGAAATTCTGCATTTTCTACAGTGAAAGCCAGGGAAAAGGCAGGAAATGTAATGCTTGATGTAGAGTAGGAAACCTGTGTATGATTCATAGATGCTAATTCTGTGGCATCCATACAATACAGGGTCTGCATTCTGGAGGCAGCATGCTAGGAAAATATATGCCGTACCAGAGGAACAGCTCCAGAGGCTGCGAGGGAGTAAGAGAAGGAGAGGAAGGTAGTTTAACTGCCTAAGATCAGGTCGACAAGGTGTCTGTGATAATTTATGTCCCAGAGATCATGTCTGATGCGCTGTGATTGATACAAGAAAGTATTCATTGGTGAAGATTTAGCAGAAAAATTGCCTCAGAGCCATTTCTCTAAATCTTATTTATTTTGCATATTTGTTGTGTTAATTGTTACTGTGAATATGATTTAATATGTGGTGTACATGTTTATGTAAGATAAATTAAAATTCATGTGTAAGCAGTAATACTGAAAGGTTTTGTTTGATGAATTTTGAAAGGCTGCTGAACTTACTATAAAGATGTGAGCCTATAGTGTAGCAGCCAGAAGCATTGGACCTGAGAGCAAGAAAAAAGAAGATTGTTGAGTTCAAGACTTTGGGGCTGGGGTTGAAGTGGGTCGAGGTACTAAGTGAGGTCTGCGCAGCTGCACTCACAGGAGGATTTATCAAATGTAGACAAACTATTCTTCTTCCCTAACTTGTAGGCAAAGTTGTAAAGCCCAAGTATATACACTTTTAACTATTTTTTGTATATTTTCCAGTCGACACGAGGACACAGACCTCAGAGAGGTTGTTGACCAAGTGGAGGAGGTCATCCTGGCCTCCCAGGGTCTCCAGGAGGTCTCCAGAACCCTGAAAGGTCTTGTTGAATTTGCACAGGCCAACCACAGGACAACAGTGTCCCTCGATGACACACAGGCCACAGTCGTAAAGGCTGCGTTTGCCTGTGTCATCTGTGGAGGTATGTTATATACCATTTTATGTGCATGGTACTTAACACAGAAATACTCATACCGTAAGAATGTTTTTAATAGTCAGTCTGCATTATCCTTAAAGGCAGTTTTAACAGTTGTGAAGCATTAATTTGTTCAGGTGTTAACACTTCTCTATGAAAATTGCAGATCCTATGTGGAAGCCCATTTTTTCTTGTTGCTGCAGCAGCCTTTTGGGTTGCCTTACATGTGTGGAGAAGTGGAAGGAAGACCACAGTTACTGCCAAAAGTGCAGAGCTGTGGACTTCGGCAGCCACACGCAGTCAGTGGTGGGGCTGGATGAGGCTTTGGTGGCACTGAACCCCATCATTTCATAAAATGTGTTCAGGTGTTACAATCAGACTTTTAAATGTTGTTCTACATTTCTTGATGCGTTAACTCTGATATTAAACCATTGTATCCCAAAGTTAATTAAATTGTTTCGATGTTCTTAAATTCATTGTTCTTTTGAATCCCAACTTCACTTCAGTCATTTAAAATACTGAGTAATAGCACATTTGATATTTTGTGTATGATCTGAAGAAATTAATGTGTGCACTTAATTAAATCAGATGTTTAAATTAATTAAAGTGTGTTGATATTCTTAAATTGTTGTTATGTTTTGAATCCCATCCCACATTCACTTCTATTTGGATGCTGTGAAATACATTTTAGGACATCAGTTAAACTATTGGGTATTAGCACATTTGATATTTCATGTAAGATCTTAAGAAACAATGTGAAGTCAATTTTGGTGTTATCATAAGAACTTTATAACACAGATTCAGCACATACAGTCAATCACACAACAACATAATTTCACGCATACCTCTCTGCCAGAGTTAGCAGGCAGAAAAGGGCCTCACAGAAAACATTGTGGTTGTTGTTAACCACACTGTCAAAAATTACTGACATGTCAGGAAATGCCACTGCAAACTCGTCTTCAGCCTGGCTCCTGTCTTCTTCACTGTGAAATGGATCCACTCCAAAGGTTGCATCCCTGCTTAGCGAGGATCCCAGCGCCTGATCATATCCATCTGCAGCAATGGAAGCACAGGGTAGTAGGTCCTCAGACACTTTGGCTGGGCATCCTCCTGCAGCAAGGTCATTGGGTATTCCTCTGCCTAGAAACGAAAATTCTAAAGTTTATGTTTTTGTTTTTCTTTGGGTGACAGGACTCATTCACAATATGTTTTAGCATACCTGGGATCTTATGTGCATTCCAGGACTGCACAACCCTGTTCATTCCAATCTGGCTGACCTGACATGTCAGGTTTGACACACAGAATTTTATGAGGTTGTCTTGCATGTCAATGGCCTCTTGGTCAACCAGGTGCACCAAGGCTTCCTTCAAAGGATAATTGACCCGACTATTGATTTCAGGCCAAATCCTCTCCACTCTTAGGTTCTGTTGTTCATATAAAATATGTAAGAAAAAAAGAAGTCAGGAGGATAAACTGCTTGTACTAACTGAATTTTCCTCAGCTCTCAAACACTAAGTGTTGACAGCCTGACATTCTGCTGCTAAACAACTTTTTGATTCCCTTTAACAATTCGTAAATGACACATGATAACTATACAGGGCCAACACTTAGCAGGTATACATTTAAGCCAAGCCTTATCTGCTGTTTTGAACTAAACAAATACATCCTTATTGAAATTTACAGCTAAGGTGACTATTGTCTTGGCAAATTGCTGGCTTGGGGCACAGCAGAAACAGTCATTTCAAATTTCCTTAGTGTATACAAATTTGTAGAGCTGTTGATTTGTTTTTCTTTCAAAGTTTCAGGTTATGACTTGAGTAGTAATAGAGAGTAGTAATAGAACAACTTACCCTTGAAGATGTAGTCTGAAGGTAGGGTTGCCTGGTGAGGTTATACCTGTGCCTGGACAGGATTTCCTGCATGTACAGGCACAGGTAGAACTCCCTCCCATGGTCAACTCTTACCTGGTCCCACATCCCATTGCTGACAACTGCACATCTGGAACAGTTAAAGTTAAATACATTACACTCAATGATATCCAATACATGCAACAGACATACTGAACTAACATTTAGTGTCACAATGACACTAGTCACCAGTTCAGTGCTTGATGTGGGGGGCTGATAATAAGCATGTTTGTTATAGAGCACTGATAAGCATGTTTGGCTTGTAGCTGGCTGATGCCTAATATAAAGGGATGCCTAAAGATTGCCAAGCAGAAAGATGTTGTCTTGTCCACAGACACCCCCTGTGGATAAGGAGTAATGTGAGTTCAGAGTTACTAGTGACATGGAAGAGAAAAGTGAGTAGGTGGGATGCTCTGAGACATTGGAACATGTGATGTAGTGTAGACACAAGGAGGTTTTAAATGTTCTTGAAAGCAGAAATAGGGTGAGTGATAGCTGTTAAACGTCTAAGACAAACAATGTGATTTGTATAGTGCTTACCTGTACACCTCCTCATAAATAATCAAATTGTTTTTGATGGGCATGGTGGCATGTGCAACGATTCTGCTGCTGAAGCCATCAACAGCAACCACGTGGGTGGCACCAAACATGCCAATCTTTTCATTTTGATCCATATGTAGTTTATGGCCCATATATTCGGCATGGTAGGGGATGGGATTAAGATTGCGAGTACCCTTTAAAATGAAGAGGAATATAAACTGTGAATATAGGCTATACACTGTTCCATCCTTGTGTGTATGTATGGAATGACACATACTATTTAAATAAATAAATAATTAAAAAGAATATCAATTTGTCAATGTTAGGCTACTTACGTCTCAGCTCGTGGTAGGGCTGATGAACCTCCCGTAGGACTCTACCAACCCTTTTCTCTGCAGCATTTATGCCAACAGAAGACAGGTACCCTGTCATAAATTTCCGGCCGAAGGTTGGACCCGTCTGTTAAATACATTCAATTCACATTATCTGACAGACACATTAAAGCAAACAAACAGCTTCATTTAATATACAGGGCCTTTAAAGTGCTCTCTGAAACGAGGCCTGGGATAGTGTGTGTCCATGAAAGGAAAAAATTAAAACTTTCACGTGGAGCTAAACCAAATACATCACTTGAAAGGTCTCGACCTGGAGAGTAACATATGTTAGTATCAAGATTCATGAAAGCTCCTGCTTTGAAATACTGACCTTTGAACCTTGATCTTGGTGCAAGTTTAAATGTTAATAATTCAGCAAAAAAAGGGGCTACAGACATAAGAGAAACTGTTCTAGAGAACTCTTGATCTCAGCTATCATGTGAGTATAGTCACCAATTGGGGGCGCTCTCAAATATGGTTAAAATTAATTTTCACCCATTTAATAATTACATATTTAAAATGTGATTTCACATATGTGTTTACCACCCCTTTAAACTGCCTAATAAACTATCAGATCAGTATTTTCAACTTCCAATTATTGGGAAAACACTAATATTGAAAAAAAAACGTTCAAATTCCATAGAGGCACGCCATTTAGTTTGATACAAATCAGCATCATAGTTGTAGTACTTGTAGGGTTACGACCCTATCTACAACCCTACTGACATATCTACTGAATATATGAAATAGCTAGTACAGCCGAACTAGTAATTACACTGCATTTAGATGATATATGTTAACAAAAAGTGTACATGTTGTTTTATTTTAGATATTTAAGCCAAAACAGTAGTCGAACGGGGGCGGGGGCGGGAGATCCGGGCAAACGGCCGAGTGACTGCTGTCGGTTGTCGTCTCGTGTGCAGACACCATTGGGCGTGGAGCCTTCTGCATGCGTGCGTGTGTGTGTGCGTGAAGGGGGCGACTTCATGAACACACACAAAATCTTGATTAGTTTGAAATAAATTACGGATAACAGTTAACGCACTATTTTATACAGTCTATGGTAACGTTAAAGCATAGCGGGGTCGCGGAACACGTTCGTCTCCATAGCAACAGTGGCTGAGGCTCATGGGTAATTTAGCCTTCCCTGTCCAAGGAAGTGAAAGAGAAGTGAAAATGCCATTCATATTCTGCATATAGATTTTGATTATTGGCCACAATGTCGTAACCATCCAAAGTAGACTGACCACGAGTTATCAGATGATACATGACCCTTTAGAAGTCACAAGTCCGTATGATATCAATCTTGTTTTGAGAAAAACACGTTTTATTCGCGATGTCATGGAGAAGTACTACACTACCCACGATCCCATAGTGACGTCTGTGATTGGTGGAGCTCGCTGTAACCATGGAAATGTTTACCAAACCCGCGAATTTCATGTTAGCTTGTTACTGCTATCACTGAACGCTACCGATCGTTTACCACATAGCGACCATGATTTCACTTTCTGACCTACTGCGTTTATTTAGTGATGAGGAGAAGAGTTTATTAAGGGTTGACTCGAACAGGAAATATATGCCTATAGGCTACATACACACATAGCCTACCCTGTTTATCGAAGTAATCACCGCCGTTTCCAGATCAGCGTCTGAAATGGTACTTCTACGGCGAAGGTTGTGCTCCATGCTAAACCTCCTAATGCTCATTATGGAGCATTGCGAGGCACCTTCGCGCTTCAGGACATCTCTCATCTGGAAATGTGTCTTCCCACTCTCAAAATGTTCGCAGATTAGATCTGCATATGGCTGAAGTGCGGCCATTACTTGTAGTGAAGTCTTGTGATCTTGGCAGTTCTACTTCCTTACTTGTGTTGAGGGAAAAAAACTAAATTGATGCCGATTTAAAATCTGTTGTTTTTCTGTTTTCCCTTTCCCCCTTTTTTGTTTTAAAACAGAATTACAGCTACAAAATGTGTGATTTTGTGTTATTCTGTTTTTCCGTTCTGGTTTTAAAACGAAATAACAAAGTTGTTTTTCTGTTATTTTAATTTGGTTTTGAAACGGAAAAACAAAAGAACGAAGGGTACACGGATTCGAAAAGAGGAGCCGTGTCTGTTGTTTGGAAATTCTTCGGCTTTAAAAAATCCGACATCGAACAAACAACAATATTCTGCAAATGCTATCAGGCTAAAGTTGTAGCTGCAGGAGGCAACGCAAGCAATTTGCTTCATCACCTCAGCCACAAGCATGTCCTGGAATATCAAGAATGCATGAAACTACGATCTGCGTCCTCCACGTCTGCAGGTAAAGTTGGCACTGCGGGAG
>CAEMYA010000615.1:25207-39031 GCA_903131615.1 Diplodus sargus
GAGCTGGAATGGGCCAAAAACTTGAAACTTGGCTCAATGACTGGAATTGATGTGCATCAACTTTTATTAAAATATGAGCCCAGTCAGCCAGATGGTGGCGCTGTAACTAAGGCTTGAAAATGCGTTTTTGGGAAGGCCACGCCCCTCACACCGTAAGTCCGATTGACTTGAAATTTGACACACAAGTCCAGCTCCATGTGCTCTACAAAAAAGCCAATAGGATCATGAAGCTCCGCCCACTTAGATTTTTTGCTAATTAGCATAATGTGAAAAACAGTAAAATGAGTAGAACTTTTGAAAGATTGACTGTATCGATTCCAAATTTGGAATACGGCTTCGGGGGATGACAAGACATATTTCTACTATAAATGAGCCAGATTGGTCGATAAACATGGCCGCCACGGACCAATGTATCTTCGCGAGGGGCGGGGTTTAGACATGATTGGCTATAACTCCCACACCCTTTGCCCTATCATCACAAAACTTGGTGGGTTGGTTCACAACTGTACTGGGAATCTGCCTACTGGAGCATGTTGAGCTCAACCTATAGGGGGCGCTATAAATGCCCTTAGCATGTAACTGAAAACACAATTTGGAGGAATCTGGGGCATATCATGGCTATGTGTTGCACAGAGCTTTGAGGAGCATGGTGGCCGATGTCATCGACTGCGGGGAATGAGGGACCCAACTGTACTGGGTCCCACGGACCAATGTATTGTCGCAATGGGCAGGGCTTAGGAATTATTGTCCATAATTCCCACACCCTTTGCCCTATCATCACAAAACTTGGTGGGTACGTTCACGACAGGACTGGGAATCTGCCTACTGGAGCATGTTGAGCTCAACCTATAGGGGGCGCTATAAATGCCCTTAGCATGTAACTGAAAACCCAATTTGGAGGAATCTGGGGCTTATCATGGCTATGTGTTGCACAGAGCTTTGAGGAACATGGTGGCCGATGTCATCGACTGCAGGGAATGAGGGTCAGGGTGGCCGGTTTGGGGCGAAAGGGGTTAGAACCCGCGGATTGCCGCTTGCGGCTATATTTGTTTATGTTTGTGTCGCTGCGTGGTGTAACACGTGAGTTTTCCTCATGATGAAAACATTGTCGCACACGTGACGTCACTCCCCGAGACGCAAGAAGAAAGCAAATGTGTATATTTTTACTGAGGAAAATGACAAAAAATAGTAACGCACAGCGCAACTTTAATCTGATTACTGGTGTGAAATATTAACGCATTAGATCACCCGTTACTGCAAAAAGTGCTCAGATTAGAGTAACGCGAATTGTAGACGTTTGTAGTTGATAACGTCAGTTATAACAGCCCAAGTATTAAAAAAAAATGTCGGGTTTAAATCGGGCTCCGGCTGATAATTACAGTTAATGTGTCTGCCGGGCCGGACTTGGACACAACGGGCTCGAGTCGGGTCGGGCTTGATTTTTTGGGGCCGATAAGCTCTAGCTGGGACACCAGAATGATTCAACTTTAGCTAATTTTATCAGATAAATCATTTGCTTTGTATGATGTCACTTCCCGTCTACAAAGCAAACGATTTCATTGGTCAAGCGTGTAGTTTCGCAGACGGAATTCCGCAGACGACAAAGTGGTTCCTGTGCAAGCTCCCATTATAACCCATGAAATCATTTTTTATACATTTCTGTGCGAATAATCCGCACGGTAATTTGCATTTGGTGTGAAACGGCTTTTACTGCGGCTGTACAGAGTCAGGGAAAACAAACCCTCACTGCCTCTGTGATTTGCAAATAAGTAGCTCCCTCCTGTCCAATGAATTGAAGCAGGTCACCAGGTACTACTCTCATGGCCTTGAGCGCGGACACCTGCCCTTTGCCACACCCGGAGACAGCGTGCATAGCCACCTCTCCATCTGCAGGTGACATGTGATACCCACCCTACAGCACCAATAGACCATGAGCACAAACACATCAGTGTTGTCGCTGAGAATGTGGACAGTTTTAGCACTACGCCTAGCTGCTTTGTCATGAGTGACAATACTGTCTGCTCTGCTGACCATCTCGATGTGATCTCCTATGTTGTGTGTGCACAGGGGCTTGCCTAGCCTCCACTCATTTGTCTTGTCCTTCATCACTTTATCGCGGATAGGTACGGGGTTTTTCAGTGAGAGCTGGACTCTATTGAGCTCTCCCCAGCTCTTCTCTGCCTCTTGTGGTCTTTGACAGAGACTTGCTCAAAGATAACAAATGTTTGGGTGACGTAGCGATCAAGCCAGCGCCCCATTCTGGCTGTGAGGTCAGCCACAGTACCTTACGATGGCCTCACCACGTGATAGATGAGCTGCGATGCATCAACGAGTACAACGTCTGGTGGGTGAGCATTGGGAACAAGGATTTCAAGATGCTGAACAATCACAGACTTGTTACCCTTTCTGAGGCATCCATACTCACTGCTCCATTCTGCTCCATTCTTCTCTTGCTCCCCACCACCAGCAGCTGAAGCAAACAACGCCTCAAGGTCACATAAGAATTCCCATTGACTTTCACTCCTTTTGTCTTGAATTTCATTATCACCACCTTATTTGAGATGGGTGCATGAAATCCCCCAGTAAGCGATGAAGAGAACAATGTGCTCATGTCTTGCCTGATCTTCAATGCATCTTGCACATTCACCTTTCCATCCGGCCATTTATGATATGGTAGAGGGTAGCAGTCTCTGTGGTGAGTGGGTGAGAGTTTTCCCATAGCACTCTCAGGATTTTAGCTCGGTCCCCTGCGTCCAACTCCCACCGTCCTTTACCCTCTTCTTAGTGTCTGTTGGGCTTCATTGTCTTTTCCAAAGCTTCAGCATCGTCATACATCTCATCCAATGACTTGGAGAGGTGGGAGCCGATGCTGAAAGATTGGATCCACACTGTGACCTGTTCAGAGTAGGTGGAGATGCCCTTCATGCCTTTCACTCCCTTCCCTCCCATGTATGTCTGCTCCCCAAACATATCTCCACTCACTGCAGCTGCACCATCTGAGTGGCAGCACACATGGCTTCCGGCGAGGAGGTCATCCTTGGCAGTAGCAGGAAGGTGCTGCATGTCGCGCAGATGCCATGTGATCCATATTGAGTAGATGTGATGACCAGCGGCAAAGAAATAGGGCAGCATCTCTTCAAAGCATTGTTGTTGCAACAGCCAATCACCCTCTCTTTCTGCTAGCCAGAACTTGTGAGCTATTAGGGTTGGGGTGATGAAGCAAAGTAGTCTAACTTCTTTTGGTAGTTGTGGTAACATTAACTGATGTATTAATTACTCTGGATTAAGTCTCTGGATTTTACTCAAAATATCTCCTATCATATTTCAGAGACGGTTTAGAAGTAGGCTATAGAGATATTAGGCTATATATAAAAAAAAAATTATTTTTAAAATTGCACTACATAAACACTGTAATCACTGTTATCTGCTTCTATTTGATCAACTTACTTGCACTGAGATGATTTGATCCAAATATTAAAAGCTCTGTTTTGTCCAGTATTCTGCCCGATGCAGTTACCACAGTGGCAATCACACAAAGTTGTGTTGCCAAACAACGCAAGCAAAACTGAAGCAATTTGAAGAAATATTACGTCTCAACATTCACACCAATGACATTGTGCTCTATTGATTCTGAAATGCAGGTCCAGTGTATTAAGCATATAAATAACCTCAAAATTGACTCAAAATTAATAAAAATCGGCCCATCTGGAGTTGAAAAATGGCCACTTTTGGTTTAAATTGTCATTTTGAATTTTGAAAATGTCAGAAATGGATTCAGCATCCTTAATAACCCCCAAAACCACTCCAATATTGTCCAAATCGGTCAAGCACTTGCTGAAATATTGCCCATATAGGCGATCAGTGCTAATTAATGCTAATAATGCTAATTATGCAAATTGCCCAACATATGCAAGTTATCATCCAGCAGTTTCTTAATACTGGGGACCCATACTGTACATTTCTAACATAAAACTTTGGTGTACTCAACGTTTCCGGGTTCACAATGGGGCTCTATGGGCTGGCAAATAGATTATAGACTGCTCACCTCTTTGCAAATGCACCTGTAACGACTCATAATTATCAATTACAGGGCCAATAAAGATTAAACTTTTTCAATACTGGTCATGTATTGAAGCTTTAGTTATGTAAAAGTTCATACACATAAATAAAACCATAAAATGTTAACTTTGGGATTCATTTGAACACTTTATCTTGTGCAGGAACTTGAAAATCACTGTGTTTTAAGCATATTTCACAGATAATGATATACTGCTATCATGAAGTTTTTTTTCTGAGGGCTCCTAGGCCAAAATTACATTATAGACCCTAAGGAAACACCATGCAAAATTTGGTGCTTTTATCACCTCGGTAACGGTATTTTCACTATGCCACCGGACTACTACGACAAGAAAAGCCAACGGTGGAACGACATTACAAATGCCATCACCATCCACATAGCAAAAGACATGGTACCGCTTAGTACTGTTGAGAAAGAAAGCTTCAGGGAGATGATTAAAATACTGGATCCCAGATATGTTTTACCAAGTCGAAAATACTTCAGCCAAACAGCAATCCCCAACTTGTACCAAAAGCACAGAGCCAAGCTAGAGGCAGACGTGGCTACAGTTCCCCACTTTTCAGCAATGACTGATTTGTGGTCTAGTCGCAGCATGGAACAATACCTAAGCCTGACTGTTTATTTTATAAGTGAGGACTGGGTGTTGCGTAGTCATTGTCTGCAAACAAGCTATTTCCCCGATGACCACACCGGCGACTTACTCGCAGTAGGCTTGCAAGAGGCACTTGATTCTTGGGGGCTTTCTGAGCAGAGACTTGTGGCCATAACAGCAGACAGTGGAGCCAACATCATTAAGGCTGTCGAGCTGAATAACTGGACAAGACTCCAATGCTTCGGTCACAGGCTTCACCTAGCCATTGGTAAGCACTAGTTATTATATTATTATGACTTGTCAACAAGGTGTGTGGATGTTTTTTCTTTTATTGTGTGCACTCTTTTTTTCTATTCCTTTTCTAATTTGCAATGGATGCACTTTAATTTCATTGTTATGGAAATAAATAACAATAATAAATCTCTCTGTCTGTCAGGTGTTGAGCCCACTCCAGGACTTCACTGATGCCTTGTCTGGAGAGCAGTACGTAAGCGTGCCCTACGTCAAGCCAGTACTTCATCTGTTCAACACCAGCATTCTTGCTGAGGAAGACAACAATACTGAACTGACCAAGGATGTGAAGAGAAAGATTCTAGCCTACTTGAATGAGAAATACTCAGATCCGGTCACAGATGACCTGCTCGATATCGTATCTTTCCTTGATCCACGATTCAGAACCACCTACACGAAGAAAGAAAAGGTGGAACGCGTAATTTCCAGAGCAGTCGAAGAAATCAAGTCACTAAAGGATCAACAGCAAGACCCTCTCTCAGGGCCTTCTGGTGCAGCAGCAGCAGCAGCAGCAGCAGGGCCTGTTGCTCCACCTGAGGAAAAAGGAAAAAAGAAAAAAGACCCTGTCCAGCTTTTTCAAAAAGCAGAGCACCAGCAGCATGGGCTGCAGCGGAGAAATACTCTCAGAGGAGGAAAGCATCAAGATGGAGCTGAGAGCCTACTTGCAGACCACAGAGGTTGACAGTGATGCAGACCCTTTGGAGTGGTGGAGATGCCATCAGGCAAATTTCCCCCGTGTTGCAAAACTAGCTCGACAGTATTTATGCATACCTGCCACCAGTGCTCCATCTGAAAGAGTGTTCAGCACTGGTGGCAATATTGTCATGTGCCACAGAGCTGCACTCAAACCAGATGCTGTGGACCGTCTGGTGTTCCTTGCTCAAAATTTGTAATAGCTGCGATGCCAAATTTATGGAGCTTGTCCATTAAGTAGAAATGTGTGAATATTGTTTCTATGCTACAGGATAATCCTGCAAGCCAAGTTGCACTTTTTTTTATACTTATTGTGTACTGTGCCTGGGCTTGAGCAATAGTATTACTAATGCAAGTTGCATACTTTAAAAGTTTTAGTTTACTATTTATTTGTTTGAATGTGTGTACCAGTATACCTCAGCTTGAAGCAAAGTCCATTTGGATGCAAGTTGCCTTAGTGAAAGTTTAGTTGAAGAGAAGAAGTCTTCAAGTTAAACATTTATATTTTTAATATTTGAATACTACCTGGGTGGGCTTGAAGCAATATATTAATGCAAGTTGCACACGTTTTCTATTTATTTTTTTCAATATTATTTATGGATGTTGCCTTAATGAATGTTCAGTGGATAAAGAAGTCTTCATTTTGCAGTTACAGGAGACGTATTGTTTACATTGTGTAGCCAGTTGGTTTACAAAAGATGTTTTTTTCGAGTTGCAAAACTTGCACAATAAAGGGTTCTGTATTTTCACTGCAACAGACATGCATTGTGATTCCTTCACATCATTAATACTAGTGTGGACATTAATATTTTTCTACAATATTCACTCCTCATGACAGTAAAATATGTCATTCCAAGCCAATTTATTGCAGTAATTATTCTCCAAATTATTAGAAAATGAGGTTAACACCCAGTTATGCTTGAAAAAAAAAAAATACCGTCAGATACCGTGAAACCGATATTTTGAAAAATACCGTGATATAAATTTTTGGTCATACCGCCCAGCACTAATGGAAGCTGTCATCTTGTTCATCAAATCTCTTTATCAAAGTTTGAATTGCATTCAAGATGGTTTCATTTGTAATCTCACCCTGCTGGTTTCTCTCGTCTTGATTCCTTGGTTTCATTTTTTGGGGGATTTGGGCTGGGCTGTGGTGTGTGGTTATGAAGCATTTTCTGTTTTTCTTCCTCCATCGCCTCTATTTCTTCAAGTTCTTCTTCATCACATGCCTCTCGCAGGGCCGTCTGGTTGTAGTCGTGGTCTGTTAGTGTTTGAGCTTTAGCCGCTTTGCTAACGTTAGCCATCTCGTTCTCCTTGTAAAAAAAAAAAACAGAGCAAAAGTGGTAAGCCTCGAAGAAACAAAACTCCGTGGGGCTCAGGAGTTGTTCATGCAGTTGTTTTTTGTCCAAGGATGAATGTCTAGGACAGTTTCAAAACTTTAATAACGGAGCCTGCAAAACAACGCTACCGCTCAATCCGCCATCTTAACTCCTCTAACCGCCCCCCCCCAAAAATCTTTATTTAAATTCATCACCAATGACAAACAGACAATACTGAACATGGGGTACATACATTCGACTCAATTAGAGGATCCAAAGGCTTTGTGGAGAAATAAATAAATAAAAAAATATAAGTGGACAAAAAATAAAAAAATCACAATGAGGATCTCAAGGCTCTGTAGAGAGCTACAGTCCGGATGGCCTTCTTGTTCATTAGTCCTGTTAATGTATCAAAGTATATCCTCATTTCGTTTTTAAATTGGTGTATATTGGGTTTTCTTTCAGTCCATTTGCATTTATGTACATAAAATCGTCCATACAATATAAAAAGGTTTAACAAAAATACATGACTTTGGTCCATAACTTTTTTCTCAAAGTAAAAAATAACATCCTTTTTTTGTAGGTTAATCTTAATCCCACATAGCGATTCAAACATATTTTCAACATCAATCCAGAAGAACTTTACATAGATACAATCATAAAATAAATGTACAATCGTTTCTGTCTCAACTTTACAGAATACACAGGAATCAGAGAGATCAGGTCTGTATTTTTTGAGAAAATAGTTCGTTGGGTAAATTAGGTGTATCATTTTATAATAAACATCATTCACTTTATTGTTGATCAAATATTTTTTATAGTAAATCCATACCAATTTCCAGTTAATTCTATCAAAAAGACCATTCCAATAACTTTTGCCACGGGAATTAATAGAGCATTGCAACATACATCTAAAAAATTTATTATTGCATTTTTTATCTTTAATATTGATGCCATTCAGCAGGATATCAGCCTTCAACATTGGTTGTTCATTAAACGCATTGCTGCCTTGTAATAGTCTTAAGAAGCACGTTGGTATCGCATCAAACACTATACAATATTCTCGTGCCGGTATTGGAATACGGAAGGTCTTTAAAAATTCTGCGTATGAAAGTAATTGACCATTCTTGTTGAGCAATTGTGATATGAACAGAATCTTGTTTCTTACCCAATTATCAAAAAGATTGATTTATTTTTATATCTGATGTTTTTATTGTTCCAAATTAAGTGTTTGTGGAGAGAGAAATTATGTTTGTATATAAGAAGCCACCAAAAAACGCCTGCCTGTGAAAGTTAGATAGCTGAATCGGGAGTTTATTTATGTCAAAATCGCATTTGAGAAGAAATCCTATACCACCAATTTTTTCAAAAATAAGATTGGGAAATAAGTACCATAATTTATCTTTATTTTGGATGTAATGTTTAATCCAGTTCACCTTAAAGACTATGTTAGATGAATGAAAGTCCATCATATTTAATCCTCCTTGACAGTCCGAATTACATAACACAGGTAGTGAGACTTGTTTCTCCATAGAAAGTTGAATAAGGTAGAATCTATTTTCTTTTCAATTGATTTGGGTACATCTCAGTGTTTCCTCTACGTTCATTTAGGAGTGGCGGCCCGCCATTCCTAAATCCTAGCCGCCGCTCCTTCAAATTTCTCTTTTTTAAATTTTTTCTTTTTTTCTTTTTTTTTATTGTGGCAAATACACCACCGCCGCATGTCTCCACCTTCACAGCAGAGTCCTGCACTGGGTCGGATACTCTCGAGTAAGGTAAACTACAGATAACTATCTTGCTCAGTATCTACTCTTTGCACCTCGTCTGCACCTCGATGACGGACCACAGCGTGTTTTAAATCAGGAGACAGAATAACAACAGTCTCAGTAGGCTACAGATCAGTGGTCGCTGTTGCCGGTGTGTTTTTAAAATTAGCGGGTTTGATTCTCGTGTCGGACGTCGCGCTCGAGTGCAAGTGGAAAAGAAAAAAACTGAGTGTCGCTGGGCTTATAAATAATCAACACTGATGATCATTCAGGACATCTGCGCCGTAACGTGCGGGGCCCAGTGTCGCCGGTGGTGACGGCGGCGACGACGCTACACAGCAGAACGATCCTGTGTAGGAGCTGTACATGGTTACTTAACCAAAAGTCTCTTGAAGTAGGCCGTCAAACAAAGACAACGATGGACTGAGGAAGTTTGAATAGGTGGTTAGATACAGAAGTTATCATGACGTGGACCGTAGCCTATGTTGCGGGAAAAAAAAAGGTTAAAAAGAAGATGTTGATTTGGTGGGAAGGGGGGGGTTTCCCCCCCGCCACTCCTTAAAAAAATCCTAGAGGAAACACTGCATCTAATACTTTCGCTGGATAAACAAGACGTGATAAACCTTCAGTTTTGGACAAAAGTACCCGACCTTTGAGTGATAAATCCCTCATGAGCCACATGTTAAATTTATTTTTAATTTTTGGAACAAGGGTTGGAAGTTTGACTCTATTCTGTTTGTTTGATTTTTTCAAATATTTATTCCTAAATATATTACTTCCTCTTTAACAGGAATACCTTCAATTTCCGCTGAATGAATATTGCCATCTTTAAGAGGAAAAAGGGTGCACTTTTTAATATTTAGAGTTAGACCTGTCACTTTAGAGAACGGGTAAGGCAATTTATGATTTTCTTAATCTGCATTTCGTCCTTTAAGAAGATAGCAGTATCATCAGCCAGCTGGCAACATTTAATTTCTTTACCTAAATTTGAATACCTTGAAAGGAATCATTATATATATGTAGGGCAATTGTTTGCATGACCAAAAGGAACAAGAAAGGGGCTGCTGGATCTCCTTGTTTTATACCTCGAGAGATGTTGAACCTGTGAGTGGTCCCCCATGGAAGTTTAACTGAGCTGTTGCACTCACTATATAACATTTGTATTGCCCTTTTAAAGTATTGACCGAACCCAAAAAAATCTAACACTTCTGATAGCACCTCATGCTTTACAGTGTCAAATGCTTTATATATGTCTATGAATAATATGTAACTGTTGTCTGCGATGTATTCTTTGTAGTCGATCAAATCCAAGATCAAACGAATATTGTTGCTTATGTGTCTGCCTTGCATAAAACCAGACTGACCATCGTCTATAAGTGTGTCGAAACAAAATTTTAAACTTTCTGCAAAGATGTGAGACAATAACTTTGCGTCATTGTTAATTAAAGTTATTGGTCTCTAGTTATCAATCTGTAGTCGATCTTTATTGGGTTTATATTAGGTATCAAGGTGATTAGGCCTTTAGAGCTTACCGACTTCTATGGCCTCCTTAAAGACATTTAATAAAAATTCCGAGATGTGGTCTTGGAATGCCTTATAAAACTCGCTGGTAAGTCCATCGTTCTCTGGGGATTTATTATCTTTAACCTCTATTTGTATCGATTTAGCCAAAACGGCATGCCCAAGTTGTAAGCAGCATAGATCCCACATAGTTTGAGACTCAGACATGTACCTGGTATCATTGGAAAGGTAATACTCTCAGTAATATTGTCCAAGTGTCTGTGTGATTCTGTGACTTACTGACCCTGTGCTGCAGAGGTTGGAATGATGGGTTTGTTTCCCCGCTCATAAGTTTGCCTAAGCAGTGACTTAGGTGCAGACATCCAGGGACCCCTAGGCCTACTAGGAGACAGACACAGGTCTTGGCTACCTGCAGTCCAAATTTGGAGTCAAAAGACCAAACAATGACATTTTTAGAATGATATTTCAACATATATGTCCATGCGTTTTTCCTAGGTCCTATTTAGAGACTCCAAATGGACACTTGGTTACCAAAGCTGTAAAACCAGAATCAAACAACTATAACTTCACAACCCCTTTGTCTACAAACAAAATCTTGGTATCTAATGAAAGCTGACACATTGGGGCTCCTTGCTACTATGTGGGTTTGGATTGTCAGTCAATCTGGAAAATAATAAAATAAGCATAATTGGCTCCTGGCTCCCGACCGGGGTCATCAGGGACAAGTGATCTTGGTCTAAAACATCAAATTGCAAGACATCATTAGCTTATCATCCACACACAACGACACAACAATCATGCACAAGTACATCTGTGCATGTGAAATGCCCCCCACCTCTCTCTCTATATCTCTCTCTCACACACACACACAAATTGAATTGAATTGAGTTTACTTTTACATTTACATTTTCTTTCTAAAATGGAGGCGTAATATTCCTCCTTTTCCAAAAGCCTCTGGGTAGGCGGGACGTGACATGAAGCTCCAAGATAGGCTGTAAACGGTGACAACGAATTTGTCCTCAAAATAAGAGCTTTACATTGCACCCTATTGGAGTTTAGAATTGGGCTCTTAGCGGGGGGCTTTTATTTTGAAAGTAGTGACCGTTCTCACTTTTACGCACGCCGGGGACGCGTGGACAATGTTTTCCAAATATAAATTTGAGAGTGTAATGTGACACACCGTTGGAAACCTCAGACCATTGGCTAAAAGTATATCTACCTCATTTCACTGGAAATTTCCATTGGCTCATACTGCTTTCAATCAAAATGGTCCCGCCCCAGTCAACGTGAGATTTCCATAATTTGGCGTCATTGGCTTACAAGCCTGTTTTGTCCCACCTCCTAGGCACCCATTGGCTCATGAGTGGTGTCAACTGATTCAGGAGACCTTCACGTTCATGAATCACGTGAGATATGTTTGTAAATACGGAAGTGCGAGATGAGGAGATGAGGACGCGCGGATGAGTTTGTTGACATCTTTTCCAGCAAGGTTCATAGTGGACTTACATACATGGACATATTGACGAAAGTATTTTTTTTTGAAGAAAATGGATTTCACCTTACAGAGGCATGGATACTTGGCGAGCTGTACAAAAAAGTCCTGTGTCATAAGATGGTCGTTGTCGGTAACGGGACGACGTGAAAGGTATGTAAGCGCTATTCAGTAGGCATAGGTTAGCTCAGTAGCTAGCCGAGCTAGCCCCTTATACTATTATGGCTGTGAGCAACCATATCATTCGTGAGTGGTCTTGAATGAATCGTGGCGATCTAAGCTTTCTTCCGGTGTATGACATGAATATATATATTAAAGGGTTCGTTTTCAAACATTCTACGAACGCGATTCTACCGTCGATAGACCACACGCTGTACCGTGAGCGGGTACAGCGTGTTCTAAGAGGTTAAGCATCTAATATTATTTTCAATTTCTCTTAGGGATAAATCTTGATCACAAACATTTTTTTGCGTTTGGTCAATGCGTTGTGCCTTGTTATATATAGAAGAAAAAAGATTGGATGGGCTAAGTGTCATTTTGAGGGTTTTCAGAAATCTGCAGATCAATTTTGACTTTATACATGTTATTCACAGAAGTATTTCTTTTTTCTAGATTATGAAAATATTTGGCATTTTTTTCACCGTGTTCCATACATTTCCGTCTGGAACGGATAAATGCACCACGTGCCATATTTTGATATATATTGTCCAATTCAGATTGTAGCTCAACTAACCTGTTGATTTCAATCTGAGAGAGAGTGTTATTTTCATAGATAGAAATGATATCCTTTAAAATTTTCTCCTGTTTAATTCTTTTTTCCTTAGCCAATTCCTTTCCCCTTTTAATTGCCATGTTACGAATCAAGAATTTTGTATATTCCCAGTGTTTGCCATATATTTTCTCTTTTTGAGCTTTCTTCCATTTATCATGTATGATTTCTATGACTTTTTCTTTGAAAGACTTATCACACAAAAGTGTATTGTTTAATTTCCAGTAGTCAGAGTTACCTTTAACTGGAAGGTTCCTTATATACAATGTCAAAGAAACAATTTTGTGATCCGTGAATATTAAAGGTTCTATTTTGGTTTCCTTTACTTTATCTATTAAATCATTTGAAATAAGCCAAAAATCAATCCTGGATCTCTTTGATAAATCTTTGTTATTCCAAGTGAACTGGATTTGAGACGGGTTCCTTAATCTCCATATATCACAACAGTTTAATTGTAAACATAGGTCGTTAAATTCTCCACATGGGCTTCTTAAAGATCTTTGTGGGTGACAGTCAATTATGGGATCATTAATGCAATTCCAGTCACCTCCAAGTATCAATTTAGCATTCATGAAGGAGTTTAACAAGACAGTGATTTCTTCTTCAAATTCTTCAAAGAGGATTGTGTTTCTATGACTGCTATTGTACCCATATATATTTCCCAGAATGAAAATATCATTCATAAATTCAATAACTAAAATCAGCCATCTTCAATGAGGAATGTTTTTGAGGATTTTTCCTTGAAAGGATCCTTTCAATATAGCTACACCCGCAGAATTACTATTACCATAAGCCATCCAAATATTATCACCCCCATTGATTTTTCCAAAAATTGAAGTCTGCAGCTAATGCATGTGTTTCTTGTAGAAAATAAAAATCTGCTTTCAAGCTTTTACAAAACAAAAAACAGCTTTCCTCTTAGTCTGTTCTCAAATACCCCTCACATTAAATGAACAGAATGACAAAGACTGAAACAAAAAAACACTAGGTTATCTAGATTGAGTTCTGAGTTTTTAAAAAAAAACAATATGTAAATGACTTTCTTCACCTTTTAATATTAGTAAGCTGAACATTCAAGTATGAGCTAAATTAAACTGTGTATCTTTAACCTTAACATTGCCCGTATCTTCGAAATCTCTGATTTAAGAGTAATACTATGCTTTCAATGAACATATAGAGCAGGGGTCTCAAACTCAATTTATCTGGAGGCCGCTGGAGGCGGAGTCTGGGTGAGGCTATCAGGTATTCCACAAAAAAAAAATCCAATCTTCTCAACAACATTATTAACAGTTCTTTAACTCTA
>CAEMYA010000615.1:45168-59414 GCA_903131615.1 Diplodus sargus
AGGCCCCCTCAGCCTTCAATCTATAAATGTCATCTAATTTGTTTTGCAGACTGATTAAGTGTCGATGTTCACTTTCAGTTAGATTTCCAGGTATTTCTTGTGTTATTGATGTTATTTCTGAGATAAGGTTTTCTTCTTCAGCTTTTTTAGCTTTAGCAACCGAACTTCCATATGTTCTCAAGAATTTTGATAGTTCGAATTTTAAGAGTTCACAATTACTACAAAAAAAATTTTCTAATAAAGATTTATGCCAGAAGCGTTCAATTAACGAACTAACAGTTTTAGACACAACATCGTGTTTTAGAATGGAGCTATTCAGTTTCCAATATGAACCTCTATGGTGAGTATTAGGATTTAGAGAGATTTGTACTGAGATTGCTTTGTGGTCTGTTAAAGGAGTAGCGAAGATATTGATATTGATAGCATTGCTATTAACACAATTGGAAACCAACCAAAAGTCTATGCGTGATAGGCTAGTATGTGCTTTATTGCTCCAAGTATATGAACTCACACCAGGATTTTTTTCTCTCCATATATCAGTTATATTAAATTTATGCATAAATTGTATCAAATTAGAGGCCATAGAATTATTGGCTCGTGGAGGCCATCTATCTTGAAGGCCATCCAGAGCAATATTAAAGTCCCCCCCCAACACTATCAGTGCATTTGGATATTTAGAAAGCCAATGTAAGAAACGAGATTCTAAAACATCAAGCAATGTATCATTTTCACACTTTGAGTTGTACCCATACAAGTTAACTAGCAAAATTATAGTATCATAGATATTACCAATCAAAATAAAGAAATGACCTTTAGGATCACCTTCAGAATGTAAAGTGTCCCCAGTGAAGGAGTTCTTCAAAATAGCGGTACCTGCTGCTCTTTCTGAGCCATGCGATAGCCAAATATCATTGCCCCACTGCGCTTTCCATAACTGTGCGTCGTTCTTAACTGAATGTGTCTCTTGAAAAAAAGAATTTTCATTTTTTTGTTGCTTTGCAAATAAAAATAACGCTTTTCGTTTGATATTCTGTCTCAACCCCCTGGCATTAAGAGAAAAGACTGAAAAAGACAATGTAACAAAGGAGTACTAGGAAAAAGTACTATAAAAAGTAGAAAATCTCAAGTACTAGAAGAATATAGAGAACAACTTCTATCCCTTAATGATAGAGAACAATAGAACGATATGGCCTAGTGTTAGACAATCTCCTCATGAGGTAGACAATACCAGCAAAAAGTGGCGTCATTAATCAGTTTTTAAATTATATGTATATATATAAAAATAATGATTCAATAATTAATAGAAGTCTCTCAATTGCTGTGTCATGTCACCAAGTGCTCAAAGGATATGTCTTCAGTAAACTTTTAACTGGTCATCTTGGAGGAAGTCACAGGAAGTTTTAGGTGTGGGAAGCCGTACCAGTGTATGATGTGAACATTTGGGACCGATCAATCTGCTCTGGACGTGCCTCCTTTCCATCGATGATGACACGGGTACCTGCAAAGTGTGCCTTCTTTCCTTCTTTTTTTGCAGCTTCAATCATGGGCCACAGCTTGCTACGTAATGCTTTGTCATCAGCAGTTAGGTCTTCAGCGAATCTCAGCTTATTGGTTTTAAGATATTCGCTCTTTTTTGCCATCCTCCACAGAAAGTCTCTTGTAGATCTATTTGTGAAGCGGATAATAGTTGTCCTGGGTCTGGTAGATGTCTCCTGGTATCTTCCAAGGCGGTGGACAATGTCAATGTCATCTGTGATTTTTTGCTGAGAGCCAGGCACCATAGCACAGCAGATGTTGATAACCTTGGCCTTGATATCTTCTGGGTTACCTTCAGGGACACCATGGAGTCTGAGGTTCCATCTCCGTCCGTACCTTTCAGCTTCATTAAGTTTAAGTTGCAGTTCTATTATTTGCTGGTCATGTCTTTCACTGGCAGTTTTGACTTCTCTCATATCAGTTTTAAGCAACTCAACTTCTGCAAAGGCGAAATCGATGGACTTCTTCAGGGCTTCAATGCTCACTGTGTTTCTGGTGATCATGCCCTCCAGGTTATCTGCTCGCTCATTAATTGTGGAGACAATGTTGTTCTGCAGGTCGGCTAAAGATATCTCAGCCTTTTGTTTTTTTTCTTTTGGCTTGGCCGGTGTATCAGGGGCAGATACTGGCAGAGGTATAAGAACAGCATCTTGATCACAAGCGTGAGTTCCAGGGAGTGTATAATCGTGGTCGGTGTTGGCCGAAGTAGCAGCAGTAGATGTAGTAAGAGCTGCAGAGCTTGCTGGAATCTTGTGACTATTTATAGGCACTCCAAAAATCATACCTTCTTTGTGGACAGGAGGTTCTTTTTCTTTACGTTTCTTTCCTTGTTCATTTGGCTTCATGGTGACGGATGCTGAGGCTCCACGTACAGTAGCGATGTAGCTATTTTTAGCTAAAACTATGTTAGCTTCTTCCGGCCGGCAGAAAGGCAATTAATTCAGTACTAAGTGAAGGACCGGTATTTTAAAGGCTAGGAGATTGTCTACACAGTATTCGTAGGTATATAGTGCAGCATATTAAGAGTTGAGGAATGAAGGTAAGGGATAGAGGTCCGAAACACTGCTCAGCCACAGAAACATACTTCTGCCTCGGTCGCCATCTTGCCCGACCTCCCGACTTGTGGAGTTCAGTTGGAAGAACGAACTTCCGGGGGACGGAAGGACGGGAGAACAGGAGGACGGTCTTTCTGCAGGGTTCCTGAACAGGAACGTACTTGACGTACGTACGTACGTACTCTTCGCTGGTTTTCGGCTTTTCAACTTCCGGTTATTTTCACTGGTTAAAATAAAAAACAAAAAACACAATAAAAAACAACTCCGTTTCATCTGTATATTTTATTATATGTGGATATAATATAGTGTTTTCTATTTATACGAATATAAATATAGAATTTCAGAAAAGTTTCTATATAAAGGCCGAGTCGCGGGAAAATATTGTGGGGTTTATTGTTGTAGTGGAGAGCAGTGACGCAGCAGAAAAACAGAGCGACATATTTAGATTTAATTGTTGTTATCGTTATGATTGTTACCACATACGTTGTCCAATTGACAACATGGCGCAGTTGGTTACTGCTATTATCGCCGGGGCGATGTACGAGGAAGCGGAAAAGGAAGCGGATCGTTTGAGGAGGAGCATCCGCCAGAGGAGAGCCGCCATTCGGCGAAGGTCGGAGAGGAGGCGTACCATCCTGGCATGCCTCTCTGAATTGGTTAGTCTCGTTCCCATACACTATTTCGTCCTAATTTTAAAAAAAAATGACATAACTTTTTTTGAGAATAACTGTTAATTATGTTAAACTACAAAACCATATAGGTTTGTTCACTTCACTTTATAATGTTTCAAGTTTATCAGTTTGTTTATTGTATGTGGTACCTGTCAAATTAACCCATAATTAACTACTTTTACTAGTTTAATAATAACCCTCAGCCTATGCCCTACACACTTACCTGCCCTCTGTCTTAGCACTCAAACACGAAGATGTTGATATTCAATCTGAAAGACCTTGTAAAACATTTGTAATGGTTTTCAAACGGGAAAATAAAGCCACTGAATATGGAGTGAAATAAACTTAATATAAATGTCTTTAAGGCATTTGATTGATGGGGTGGGACATTTGACATTGTGAACACAATTTAATAAATACATTTTCTCTCACACGTAATAAAAATTACTTTAACTTCTTTTAAACATTCAGAACCCATGAAATTATATTTTAATGTCACACATTTTAAACAGAAATTATTTATACATTTCAATATCTTATTTATCTCAAAATATGTCATGCAAATTTTAACTTTGTTTTATCTTTAACTTGGTCTCAGGAGAGAGAAAAAAATAATAAATAATCTTTTTACATAACATTGGCCATTGCTAATGACATACACAGTAATTAATCTAGCATACTTTAATTAAATAAATCAATTCAAGCTAAAATTTAAGATCTATTTATCTATTTATACCAAAGACTTTCTTAAAATGAAGTTAATACCTTTTAGAAAAAGGTCACCTGGGGTAAAACTCCCCCTGCTACCCTGATTTGCATTTGTATTGAGATTGAGGAGTCACGTGCCGATTTGGGTTGATTTGGGCGGGGTCTGAGCCGGTCGGCCATGACGGTAGGAGACGCTATCGGTTGTCAGGGGCAACGCCTTCAGAACTTCACAGAAGCGCGACAAAACATTCCAGAGCTCTTTAATTTTTGCGCATTTATTATTTCGGCGGGACAGAGACGGATCTATGAATACGAGAAAGAAAAGGGACCTTATAGGAACAAGCTCACACCAAGCGCAAAACAGCGGTATTTGGAGAAGCTCTCGGACATCCAAAATATCGACCCATACGAGCTCCCTGCAGCGGAATGGCACAGAGACCTTTTACCTCCATGCACATACATGGACATCGTTAATTACCTTGTTTTTGGTGTAAGTTACTACACAATGCAGGAGTTTAAAAGCCACAAGTCTTTGGAAAGTTACGAGACTTCGTTACGAGAAAGTAAGGTCCTTTCTTCGTATTGCAGCCAACCAAGCAATCCTTGTCAGGTCAGAGACTTGCTCTCCTTGATGCTGTGTCCATTTCGGCAACCTAAAAAAATTTATCCCATTGTTCCTATGTTTTCCATATGTATCGTGTGAGGTGCTGGAGCAGTTTTTAACGCAGCAGTGACCTCCAGGCATGGCAAAACTGCGGAATTGTAAGAACCTCCTCTACTACCGAGTTAAGAACACACGTAAACAATTGTGTTTTGCCACCGGAATCCTGCCATCATGGCGGAGAGGGGGAAGATCCCGCGAGATCGAGGGGAGGGGCTCTGTACCATGACGACAACTCCTCAATCTCAATAGCTCTCAGCATTTTCATTTACATGTTAAAGCCTCCCTTAGAATCAGGGGGAGGGGGGTCATGGGGGGACAACTGCCAAGCAAGGCCCACGTCAATTTCCGACAATTTCCGTCAGTTTTCGGTGTTGCCTGCAAATTGCCGTGAATTGTCGCAAACCTGAATTTCCACGACAACTTACAGTGCCGCATGCTGACGAAAATCCCACTTTTCATGCACTGGCTTAGTCTACTGTAACTTGCAAAAACAAGCTTCTAGCGCTCTGAAAAGCTTAATTTGGCCAGAAAACACTTCTGACTGAAACAAATGACAGAACAACTGAAACCATGTTTAGATACTGTAGTCATGTAAAGTTGAGACACTTTGAATACAATTTCACTTGAGAAAGCATTTTTGACTGAAATACAGCTCCCCCAATTTCCACTGGATACGTCTCCGCTGCGTTGCGTCTCCGCCATGCCAGCGGAGCAGATACGTTTCACTTTAGTCTATGAGTCAATCCCCACCAGATTCGCTGCGCTGCGTACCTGCTCCGTCCCAGCTCCGGCAGTCCGGAGCCCTCCGGCACAAATATGCAGGACTTCTATTTCTGGCGGATGCCGGAGCACGACGCAACAATTTAGCGGAATTTAGCAGGGAGCAGACAGGAAGTCAAGCGCCAAACTAACAAACAGCATCCGGTTACCTTTCAAAATAAA
The DNA here is from genome assembly GCA_903131615.1 of Diplodus sargus. Taxonomy (NCBI): domain Eukaryota; kingdom Metazoa; phylum Chordata; class Actinopteri; order Spariformes; family Sparidae; genus Diplodus; species Diplodus sargus. The sequence continues at coordinate 50,745 of CAEMYA010000615.1, forward strand.
AACACTCCGTGTTGACACCAGCACACAAATCTCAAAAAAGAGACAAACACAAGCCCTTCTGCTGATCCCTCGGTCGGGAACACTCCGTGTTGTTGTTTTTAATAACACAGACCTATAACTGCGGTCGGGAGTGATTATGTGATTATCGCGGGAACTTCTCGTCCTCCTGACGCCAGCTGTCTACCGTACTGCGCCGTGGCGCACTCAAACCGCAACCGGTGGGGATTGGCGGACGGCGGACGCCGGAGCAAAACCGGATCGGAGCTGCAACGCAGCGGACACGTATCCAGTGGAAATTGGGGTGCATCATTAGGGCAAAAACAAGCTTCTAGCGCACTGAAAAGCTTAATTTGGCAAAGTGTATTAACTTAACTTGCTTTCAGTATCTAAACATGGTTTCAGTTGTTCTGTCATTGGTTTCAGTCAGAAGTGTTTTCTGGCCAAATTAAGATCTTCAGAATGCTAGAAGCTTGTTTTTGCAAGTTACAGTAGACTAAGCTGTATTTCAGTCAAAAATGCTTTCTCAAGTGAAATTGTACTCAAACTGTCTGAACTTTACATGATTTCAGTATCTAAAGATGGATTCAGTTGTTCTGTCATCTGTTTCAGTCAAAAGTGTTTTCTGTCCAAATTAAGCTTTTCATAGCGCTAGAAGCTTGTTTTTGCCCTAATGATACACTAAGCTGTATTTCAGTCAAAAATGCTTCCTCAAGTGAAATTGTAGTCAAAGTGTCTGAACTTTACATGATTTACATGAGTTGCTCTGTCATTTGTTTCAGTCAGAAGTGTTTCTTCTGCCCAGATTAAGCTTTTCAGAGTGCCAGAAGCTTGTTTTTGCTAAGTTAAAATAGACTAAGCTGTATTTCAGTCAAAAATGCTTCCTGAAGTGAAATCGTACTCAAGTATCTGAACTTTACATGATTACAGTATCTAAACATGGTTTCAGTTGTTGTATCATTCGTTTCAGTCAAAAGTGTTTTCTGGCGCTAAAAGCTTGTTTTTGCAAGTTACAGTAGACCAGTGATGTGCACGGGGGGGGGGGGCTCTTGGGTGGCAAAAACACGTGCTAAAGTGCCCTCTTGGGAGGCAAAAATGCGTGCTTAAGTGCCCTCTTGGCAGGCAAAAACGCGTGCTAAAGTGTCCTCCTGGTTGGTAAAATACAACTGCCCGCTTGGGGGGCAAAAACACGCGCTAAAGTGCCCTCTTGAGTGGCAAAATACCACAAATAAACTGCTCTCTTGGGTGGCAAAAACACGTGCTACACACTAAAAAATCAAAGTACGGGATTGTACCTAAAAGAGTACAAATGCTTTGTCGCTCCAGTGGTACCTTATCACGGTACAAACACTGTACCTTTAAAATGAATACATTTTTGTACCTGCTTGTTTCTACCTCTAAAGAAATATTTCTGCACCCCTAGTGACAAAAATTTACCTTTATGTCCTTGTACAAAAATGTACTGATTAGAAAGGTACAGTGCTTGTACTGTGATAGGGTACCACTGGAGCGACATGCCATTGTGTACCTTTATGAGGCAAATACATACCTTTAAATTGAGACAAAAGACTTGACAATCATTCAGGTTGAGATCAATTTATTCAAAGAATTTGTTTACATCTTGTAACAAAATCAATATTTTACATGTAAACAATTTTCAGTTCATTTTCATAAACCACTTTTAAATTTCATTAACCACTTTTGAATTTCTTTAATCATATAACCACAAAATGTGACATTCCAGGTATAAAGCACACAACATTAACCAAACTCATCTTTAGAACTGTAATATAAATTCAGTAAGAACCAACATGGGACATGTTTAAATAGTTTAAGAGCTTAAGCACAAAAGCTGAAGACTGAAGGAATCAGGCCCAATGAGCCGCTCATAAATCAGTCCTAAATGCAAAACACTCAAGCAGTTCAACACATCCATGTATCCTGACACTTCATGCAGACTTGTTTTCATATTTATTTTTGTCCCTCTTTGCAACAATGACTATAGCCTTACTTGATGATCAGTGTGCAAATTTGTATTTTTGAATATAAATTAAACCACAAATCAATAATCTGGACAGGATACTAGAATCCATTAAAGTATAAAGGGGGATAACAATTCTCACTCCTAATACTTGTACAACACTAAGCCTTCCATTTACATACCCTTGTCAAAAGCTTGCAAGCATTCATACTAAATGCCTTAATCCGACATACAAATTATCATCAACTGTATGTGTCAAGAGACATGTGGTCCAACTCATCTCTGGGTTTGAGCAAAATCCAGTCACTGTCTACTTTTACACGATATGCATGAAAATGCATGTCAAAGGACAATGGAAGCAAAATTTTACTGCAGAGCACCCATGTGGTATCAATGTTAAGAATGTATTTGATCTGCCCAAACACCGGAATTTTTTCAACATGTAAAAGATCTATTGTCAACACATCTCTAACAGCATACTTGATGTTGTCTACAGTCACCTCAGAGACACGTTGAATTACTTTGCCCTCTAATTCTACACCTTTGAAATTGCCACTTGCTTTATGGCAGTCTGAAGGTCAATGGGTAGAGACAATAATGGTGTGCTGACACTTCTACCAGGCACCTTTTCAAAATCACCCAAGATATTGATAGGTAAAAATTCCCAACATTGTTTGAGCTGGCGACGATTGCTCAGTGTCACTGTTACATTTCTAAAATTTCGAAAGTTATTAGCCAGATTCTTAAAATATTGACGTTTGCCCTCAAATTACATACACCAAAGAGAACGAAGAGGACCATACATACACATTAGTCTTGGATAAGGTGTTAAAACATTTCCAAAGACCTCTGTCATCTCAGAAAGGAATGTGTGTACAAGTATTTCCAGACATGCTAGTTCATCTTTCCTCACTTTGGGTGCCATGAAAATATCTGCAATCTCTTTACACAATAAGTACACATGCCCATATTTGCTACGAGGAGGAATACGGTGCCCCATTACAAAAGGTAACAATCTGAAAAGACACCATTTTTTAGTAGCTGTTCCTACGATTCCTGAAGTTTTGAGAAGTCTTTCAGACAACAGCACAGGCTTATTGGCTTTGTCATTCTGACCTATACAGAATTGTTAAAGCTCCTCATTTAGCTCAGCTATAGTTATATGCTTTTGTCTATGTGCTTGGCAAATGAAATGCTTCATTGTCAGTGGAAGAACTCCCTCCAGTATATCATGCATGACATCTGGGTCACATCAAAATAACCTTTGTACACCATACAAAGCAGAATTTTCCTTGTTTTTACTGTTCTCAGAACAAAACCATCTTCCTGGAATTTGTGTTTAATTTCTGAGTGTGAAACCACTTGGTGAAACCACTTTTTCCAAGATGATAAGAAAGAAACGAATCATAGTTGTCTTTAAAAGAGCAAAAGAGAAATTTGACATCATCAGTAATGTCTTGTTGGACTGACAAATGTAGAATGTTTTTCTCTCTGCACATAAGAACAAAGGCAAACAGGTTATCTCTGAAATCCTGTAATAGTTTATCTAAATTTGGATTAACTGTTTGCAGATCAGAAGCACTTAGATCAGTCTCTGAATTTTGCTGATCCGGGTTCATGCTGCGTTGGTGTACTGTGGAGTCTTCACCGGTTCTGTCATTTTTATCTTAAGGCCTAAATACAAAGCATCTGTGCTTCCTATACACATGTTTTCTGAGAGAATGGAATCTAGAAAAAGTTGACTGACAATCACCCACACCACAGGTGATACTGAAATTTGGCTCATGTGCATGAACAAGTCCAACATGTTGGATGAACTTCATCAGAGTACGCGTCCTTCGAGTGTACTTTGGGCACTGGTACAGTTGAGGCATGATGATGTAGCACAGACGGTTAATCACTCGAAGTACTGTCACTGGCAGGAGCTTGTCTCGCTCTTCCACAATACCAACAACACGCCTCTGGAGGAAGGCGAGTGTGCTTCCCAGGTGTGGCGGGTATGCAATGTTGAAAACAAAATACATACAGGCTGTTATGAAGGCTTCATCAAGGCCTGCACACTGGCACACATCTACTCCATCTACTTTGACCACACCGAGTCCTCTTGCTGCGATTGCCATTTTCCAGTCATTGTCAGTCAGTTGTATGGTTGAATGGAGTGTAGCAGGGTCCCCCTACATAGAAGAAAAACATGTAAGAGAAGCAATTACAAGTTAACTAGTCCTTTTAAAAAATTTAAGAATTTAATTAGTATTAAATCAGACCCATCAGTTATCAAAAGAGTCAGTTATTTCCTGAACCCAAGATATCTTTAACTAGAACTGCAAGCAGTTATGAATGGGGGCCAAGCCCCCCCCGTGCGACTCGGACCCCGCGCACCGCAGAGCCCACGGAAGTTGGCCCTGAAGGATGACGGGCTCTGGGCAAAAGTGAGGACCACAGGCCAACGTCTGAGCCGTGGTATTCGCTGTAATGGGAAGTGCACTGGAAGTGCAAAAGGCTGAATGTGTGCCGATTTGGATTTATTGTAATAAGCCACGCCCACATTGACCAGTCATGACCACCTTCAAGATATGGCCTCAGGAAGCATACGCGTTCCCTCGGCCCTGGCCCCCTAATTACTCATACATGAGGTCAGTATAAGGCGACTCAGATATCTACCTCTCTTACAGTGATGCAGTGTTCGATCTTTTCTCTGAAGATGGATGGTAAGAGGATAAGCCCAGCCCTAAAGTCGATTCCTGCAATGCATAAAAATATGCTGCTTTCACAATCACCTACAATTTTCACATTCACCTACTTAATAAGGTGACTTTAGCTACCTGGTAGATCTTCAGCTAGGGCATCCTGCCTTGCATCAGTGTACTGTTTTGCAAGGAGAGATTTTCCCTCAGCAAGTTTCAGCACATTTGGCAAAACAGTGGCGAAGCCCTCCCTGAAGCAATGACAGAAGCTATGTGTTGAAGGATGGATTCGGTCAACCTCGTCAAAAACCTGAAGAATACATATATGAAGACATTACTATTTGCATTCTGTATGTCACTCAAGTAAGCTTTAATGCCGTCGCCTTAAAGAATATCAACTCATAGAATTTTTTTTTGTTTTACTTTTTTCAGTGGTAAAAATTAATAAGCCTTCAATTTCACTTTCAATTTCACTATATCCAAAATCATTACAGATTGATAATACTCAATAACTCAATAACATTCACTGTATTTACACAATACTTACCCCGGCAGGTATCCTTAAATATGGGTATTTGTCCTTCCATAATTTCACGACGTCTCCAGGAGAACGTTCGCGCCATGCGGTCTTTGACAGTCAGGATGTCTGGATGTGTCTTCCGACACTCACTTTGCAGCACGTTCACATGGGCCTCAACAGATGTTGAATCCTCCCCAACACAAAGTTCCTTTGGCACAAGGACAGAGACAGATACATGTTAGAAGTCTGCACACTTGTTCTATGTACTCTGAATACAAATATCAGGCATGAAAACGGGTCAGGGGTGAAAAAGGTGAGAAGGAGAAGAAAATGTTGAATATTTCATATTTAAAAGCATCAATCTGATGCATTTTGAGAGAAAAATCAAGCAGAATTACAAGACAGTATGAATGTATGAATCTATGTGTATGTATCTATCTACACATGGTCACATTATGCTACATAAGAAATGAGACTGACAACTTCTGTCATGACATGCGCAACAGCTCAACTTTAATAGCGCAATCTGCCGCAAAGAGTGTGTTTTGACAAGACCAACATGGGTTTTGAAAAAGTTGCTGTCTGTTTGGAAGAAAGGTGCTGGCAACACGTGTTGATGCTATGACCTGCATCTTCTTCTTGTGCACTTCTGTTTGACAGTGTGCCTGCAGTGCATGGCTGCCCTTGTTTGCATAGTTAATAGCAGGTTTTATACTGGGCAGCAAGCCGCCAATTCGGCTGTCCTTTTTGCGGCTAGGTCCACGGATTTAGACAGAAGGCTGTAAATTGGAGGTCTGTTCTGGTCCGCCAATTTGCCGCCTCGGAGTACACCTCGATCTAAATCCGAGACGTCGATCTGCCGGCTATTGCGTGAGATGGGCGGAGGTGTCGATGACGTGCACTGTTGTGCGACCCACAACTGGAGGGTTTCAAACCAAGAAACAGCTGATCACAGCAGTCAGTCCATCACTTCATCTGCGGACGTCAAGATGGGCAACTGAAGCCGCTGAGATCCGGGAGATGCTAATGCTAATCTCTCTTAAAGAGCAACTAAACCCCTCAGTTTTGGATGACGTGCTCTAAGCTGGAAATTCAAAAAATGCCTTGATTATGGGCGGGGCTCCAGGAGCACGCTCCGATTCCCCCCTCCCCCCTCCCCCCTAACCGTCACCACACTCACACATGCAGAATTTTTAGGGGGTTTTTTTTGTTTGTTTTTTTTGTTTTTATAGGAGGGGGCGGAGCTAACCGTGGTGGACCGTGACGAAAGCTGCCTCCAAAACGTCATCTGCCTCCATCTCAGCCAATAGGAAAATTCGATTGTAAAAACCGGGTTTCAACCCATAGAGGGCAGTCACACTTACATTTTTACTACAAAATACACCAAATTGAAATACTTTGACTAAAATGTCAAGAGTTGGACCAGAATCACTCAGCAACACTACTTCATACCCAAATACATTGGTTTTCAGCAGAAAAAAGTGGTTTGGGGGTTTAGTTGCTCTTTAAGGCACTCTAGTAGCGGCAAGCTACAAAAGGTCGCTACTTTCAAATTAAAAGCCCCCCGCTAAGAACCCAGTTCTAAACTCTAATGGGATGCAATGTAAAGCTCTTATTTTGAAGACAAATTCATTGTCTTTCTGACACAGAATGCAACATACTTTATGTTCAGCCTCCAGTATGTCCCCTCACCTCGGCATCATCAACACATCTTTAAAATGAGTTGTAGAGATTTTAGAAAAGTTGTTTTTATCGAATTCAAGGCTCCCTTCAGGCGCGCACATGTTCGCAGTTCACTGATAATCTCTGGGATACCTCCATGTCCCGTCACCTCTAGGTCACCTATTTTGGTTTCAAAATGCCGAATTTCGCCGAAAGGTGAGTGATTTTCATGCCTGAAATATCCACTGAACTGTATTAACATTTTAAAACCTAGTGTACACTTATATACTCCACTCCCATCGTTACACTAAGTATAGTGTTCTGTAGATATTTTGTATGTAAAAGATTTATGTCTATAGTATCTGCATTGAATTGTTTTACAATAACTTAAAAGGTGATGATTAAGTGATTAAAACATAATAGGTTATACACATGGCAATGGACTTACAAATGTTTGATTGGCTGGCTTTCGACCCAAACTTGCAGGTACACTGGTGGCTTTGGACGGCTTTGTGTGGCCAAACTTGTCTTTCAGCCTTTTGACCTCGTTGTCACTGACAAGTGGTGCTCGCTCTGCTTTAAATTTTCGCTTTAGAGACATGTGCTAGGTGTGCTGGTAAAAAATAAAAGACCTTTCACTGTTAGGTACAATACCATATGTAAATATACACACAAATACCTTATGTAAATATACGCAAAAAAACGTACATAGCCATTCCCTTGCCACATCTCTCAGGAAAGGGTATTTCACGATCAGCGCTTTGCTGACTTGAACATACTCTGCATTGGTTGGATACCTACAGCAAGAAAGTCAAAATCAGCCTGTAGGCTAGGTTTTGTCTAAAGTAGAGCTGCGCAATATATCGCCATTGCGATGTATGTGTGCGCAATAGTCACATCGCAGAGCCTGCGATGTAGGATGCATATGAATTTATCTAATTTCAAAGGAACCTGACGCACACTGTGCATGCAGACTCTGCATGCACAGCGATCCACCAATCACATTAGTTCTTAATCAGTGTGCCGAAGCAGACCGGCCTCTGCACATGGAGTGAGCAAGGAACAAGAGAACATCAGGAAAACGAAGACTTGGTGCCAAAAAGAAAAAAAGCAACGTCAGTTATCTGGAGTTATTTCGGCTACAAGAAGGATGATATGACCAAACACATGTTCTGTGCCACAACGAGAGGTAACACAACTAATTTGTTTTTACGTCGTTACCACACAGCAGAGTCCTGCACGGGTCTTTGCAAACCAGCACCCGCCAATATCTGCCATACTTAAAACTGCATGGTGACATGTTGGAGATGTACATACTTTGGAGAAGTGAAAGGCTGCGGTTGGAGTCGTGTTGTAGACTCTTCATTAACTGCAAGTGGAACTTGTTGTAATGTAATACTGGTCTCACCGTCCTTATATTGCGGTACAAACTGTTGCAACTTGATCTGCTTTTTGAATGATCCGTCAAACAGGTATCCAACCATCCTAGAGTTCTCAACGGGTCGGGCCGGCCCGACAAACCCGACCGGACCCGCAGGTTCGGGTCGGGTTCGGGCCGAAAAGATGCGCAAATGAGCCGGGTCGGGTCGGGCCTCGGGCTTCCTTTTTATAAAACACATTTTATAAAACACATTTCTTGCAGGTTGTAAATTAGCCTATAAATTGTTTGCTGTGAATCATCGCTGTTCACGTGTGGTGAAGAGTCTGGCTGCTGCTTCATGAGGAGGAGCAGACGCAGAACTGACGCCGCTGCGTGACGTACTCGCGCCTATAGCCTGGCTGGAGAAGATGGAATTGGCTAAAAGTAATCTTGCCACAGGCGAATT
>CAEMYA010000615.1:72052-88279 GCA_903131615.1 Diplodus sargus
ACTGACCACTACCCTGGCTCAGCAAAAAAGCAACATTGCTATGTTGACTGCACAGGAGCTTGACAAACTGCAAAAGCTGGAGGACCTACTTGAACCTTGCAGGTAAGATAATATTTTTTCTCTCTCTCTCTTTGTGTGTGTGTTTGTGCTCTCTCTGTGTGTGCTTTTAATGGTTTCAGTGTAAATGAGTTAATGCCATAGCCTCCCCTCTGCTCTCTGTCCTGTAATGTTATTTACAACATATCTCACGAATATAATTCAAGTGCTCCTAAGACTGGTGATATTAGCAAGTGGTTAGCCATCTGTTTACACCATAACGCTGGCAGCCTGGAGCATTGTTTGTAATTACTGTTAAGCACATATGAACTTGTCAGTCCTTATTAATTTAACATACTAGTATTTATTTTACTGACATTGTAGATTTCTTTCCAATAACATATTGTTCACATTTGACATGATTTCATTCACATGTTGTTGACTTTTGAGAGTTATTCACAATCTTATTTCTACCCTGAAATCTTTGTCTCTCCAGGTGTGAAGAGCCAGAACCCTTTGAGCCCTGACTTTGTGCTAACAATATTTTCATACCTCAGTTCCCCCAACAAGAGGAAGAGGATTAATCAGATGAGGCGATTTAAACAAACACAGGAACTGAAAAGAAAAAGAGTTGTTAGTTTGGACAGAGGAGGTACTGGAGAAGGAGAAGAGGGAGCGGAGATGGACAAAGATGACAAGCAAGTGTTTGATAGAGAAGACAGACATGAGTTGGATAAAGAAAATGGACAGGAAATTGACAGGGGAAATGAAGAGGGGGTGGGTGGAGAGGACGTACATGAGTTGGATGAGAAGACGATGGACATGAGATTGACAGTGAGGAGCCTGGATTGGAGAGTGATGTAGGCCTAGCTCTGGGCCGTTCCTGTGGAAATGCCTCTTGTGAAGCCACAATGAAACAGTTAAATGAGGAGTGCATAAGATTACAGACAGAAAATTGGAAGCTGAAGGGTCAAGTAAATTCAATGTTGTTCAACCAAGAAAGTTTGAAGGACAAAGATGATAAAGTACATAAATTAACTGGCCTGCCTTCATATGTTAAACCAATTGTTGTTTTTTCTTTTATTTCATCATTCCTGAAATTGAAATCATGTTTGTCCCCCTTTCAGCAGTTTCTGTTGACATTAATGCGCCTGAGAATGAACTTGCCACTTTTTTTTTTAGCTCATGTCTTTCATGTATCAACATCAACTGCTGGTCGGGTTTTCAACAACACATTGAATGTTATGAATATCAGGCTGTGTAATATCATAAAGTGGCCAAGCAGAGATCAGATCCTCTGTAGTCTCCCAATGTGTTATAGAAACAGTTTTGAAAATTGAACCAGTATTATTGATTGCTTTGAAATATTTATTGAAAGACCAAAGGAAATGAGAGCAAGAGCACAAACATATTCTCAGTATAAGCATCATAACACACTTAAATACCTCATCTCCATAACTCCACAAGGGGTCATCAGCTTTGTTTCGAAAGGATGGGGCGGGAGGACAAGTGACAAGCATGTGACTGAGAACAGTGGATTTCTTGAGTTATTGTCCCCTGGAGATGTTGTTCTTGCAGACAGGGGGTTTAATGTGGCAGAATCTTTGGGTCTTGTTAATGCCCGACTCAAGATACCGGCATTTACTAAAGGAAAACAGCAGCTTCACCCAGCTGAAGTTGAGTCATCGCGTGGACTGGCAGCAGTGCGCATCCATGTGGAGAGAGTTATAGGCCTAGTGCGGAATAAATACACCATTTTGCAAGGAACTATACCAATAACACTGTGTGTCTCAGCCCCAGATGGACTCACACCTCTGGACAAGATAGTGAAAGTGTGCTGTGCCCTCTGTAACCTTTGCCCACCTGTTGTTCCACCAGAGTGAATACATCTATGAATTGTATGAATTGTGTTTGTGACATTAATAACACGCTGGATACTGTTCAAGGCTGATGCAGTACAAATATTTTATTTATTTAAATGTCAAACTTATTAAAAACAGAAGAACAAGACCAGTAAAACTGTCACTGCTTATTAATTCATTCATATGGAATTGTATGTAATAGGATATATTTTCACGATATAAATAGTATTTACAATTTGGCAGGACACTAGACAGGGCACTTAAATCTGATTACAATCCCAATCCATTATTTAGTCAGTTTACAGCCCCAAAACATATTCAAATACAGTATTTACTGCTGTTCTCAAAGGGAAACGAGATCCCCAGAACGCTGTTTGAAGCTAGAAAGGTGGCGGGGTCTGCCACATATAAACAGTATATACAGTTTGATTATTCAGTTTGTATAGGCATTTTAAAAAAATTAGTGAAGTTAGATCTTTCTCTTCTGATTAAAATGTCTTCCCCAAAACTGCACAGTGCTCCTTTAAAAGGACAACACAGTTTTATTCTGTTTCACTTTGTTTACATATGGCGGACCCCGCCACCTTTCTAGCTTCAAACCGTGGTCTGGGGATCTCGTTTCTCTTTGAGAACATCTTGTTTATTCAGTGAACAATATTCCAGTCAACAAATCAATCAATCAATCTGATCAACAAAGGTATCTCTGTACTGGACAGTCCATCTTTTAGATTTACCGCTGCTAAGACAGCATACATGAGGGCAGCTGCATGTGAGCATGCTTCGCCCAGTCCTGCTTTGCAGGTACAGTGAGCCGCTAAAATTGTCCCATCATCATGGACCACGACCCATGGTTGTGTGGGGGTCAAGTTGATGGCCTGAGAGTGGTTCACCTTAAGAGAAGACAGCAGACCAATTAGTCTAGTAAAATCAACTCATTTGTCAATCAATACATAATCACAGTGCCATGTTACACACACAACAGTTTTTTTACAGTGTACTATGGGAGTGGAGAGAAACCAGATCATGATACTACTAGATGAATGTTGAAGAAGCCAGTAGATTAATTATAACCATCATGGCCATTGACTGTTAGTTTGAAAGGTATATTTGTGAGGTTATTCAATAAATTATACCAGACCTACATATTAAGTGCAAGGTCCAGGGTCCAAACTAGTCTACCGTAAATTACCAAATAATGGCCGGGTTTCAATTAACCACAGGTGTATATTTTGGTAAATAACCACCGGTTCCAAATAAATGCTGAGTCTAATTTAATTTGTTTTTGTAATCAAGGTAGAAGAACTGACACTGCACGTTTTTCTTCTTCGCCTTTTTAATGTGTTGTGCTTTCTGTCAGTCAGTATCACAGTGATGATAACCATGTCTCCGGTGCAGCAAAAAAATAAAAAAAAGTAGACTTGAAATTCAAACTTTCTGTCTTAACATATGCAGAGGAAAACTCGGGAGAAACAGCCACAAGACGTTTCTCTGTGAGAAGAGTGAGAAATTGGCGAAAAAATCAAACGGAGCTGTCCGAGGAGGACAGCAACAGGGCCAGGCTGCCTGGTGGAGGGAGGAAGAAGGAAGAAGGCCAGCAAGGAGCTGGAGATAAACATGCAGGGATGAGTTATCAGCAAACGGGCACGCCATGAGACAATGTCCCGCAAAATGATCAGGGCGATGGCCAAACAAATGTGCGCCACCGTGAGTGACAGCAGAGCCAAGGAGTTTGTAGCGAGTGCTGGTTGGCTGAATCGTTTCCTCCATTGTAACAACTTGACTTGCAAAAGGACGCCAGAGAATACAAGGTGGCGAAGTTTGTTACATTTTCATCCTAGATTTTTGAGAGGATGGAATTCAATGCCTGGGCCCAAATTAGAGTCTGGTCGGTTAAATGGTTGAAACAAATAACGTTAAACACAACGGCTATTATTTGAAAACATGAAAACAATGCTTTTCATTTTCAAAACAAGAGCATTTCCTCGCTATTTTGTTGTTGTTGTTGTTGCAAAGATCTTGTAGTTTTATCACTAGAAGTTAGTCTAGCCTTGAGTGGTTAAGCTAGCTTCTAGCAGCAGTTTACAAAGTTTGGTTAAAGAACACTTACCCTTCCTTTCACGAGAAACATCTTCTTCTTGTGAAGGTGCCATATTTTCGGGTCAAGGACCCAGCCCGCAACAAAATACCGATATGCGTCGGTACTTTTGTATGCTTTGAGGCTTTCACCTGTGTATGGCGACGAATTATGTACAAGGTATATGTACATGTCATTGAATGCCAGGAGTGGTAGTTTGGTAGCCGCGGACAGAGGCTGGAAGACCGCATCCGGCATCGAGTAGGGATCGCACCCTAACGATGATATTTTTTGCAAGTAGCGTTTCTTTTCATGGCAGTCGAGGTGCGAAATGTTGTCTTTCGTAGCCATGTATTTGTATCAGGGATGGAAATTAGCACCCGCCACCCGCCAAATGCGGGTGAATTTGCGTGCTGGCGGGTGAATTCAATCAGTTTACCAGCCACTGTGGCGGGTTCATTCCGATCACTGGTCACAGTCTACAGATTACCTCCGCTCTCCTCGCACAGTTACCACACACGGGCTTGTGGCGTGTCAAGTGTCCGGCGTTTGGTCCCGTTTACAGCTCTTTCGGACCGGCACCGCCTCCGTCTCCGTGTCTGCTGCTGCTGCTGCTGCGGTGGTTGTTTCCGCTGCTGCACCTTGCGCCGACTGCCGCGGCCGCTTTCCCCTCCATGTATTCTGCCCTCAGCTCCTCTGCAGCTGCTGCAGGACTTTCCTCCGGGCTCTCCTGCTGCTGGTGTTCCTTGAATAAGATGCGAGCATTGATCCCAGCCAGGCCGAGGAGACCGCCACCGGCCATCTTCGGACGGAGTACGCCCTCGCATCTGGTCCGGGACGTCCACGCCGTACGGGGTGTTGTTGTACATCACAGACTCTGGTTTTGCCTTCGCCCCACTAAAGCTGCCCACACCTGTGTGCAGGTGCTCAGGATACAGACATTCTTCCTCGGATTTCCCTGATACACAGTCAGAGTCGCAACACTTCAGCACCGAACAGCTCCGCTCGCTGTTTCACGGAGGGGGGAAGTCCCGTGTTTGTTTGCCCATGGTGCCAACCAGGCGATATAATACAACTATATAATAATTCACTTAAAAGTAAATTCGCAAAGAAGCACAAACAATGTAACAATGAAACCCTGCGAAATGATGTGCGGTCAATATGACCGCTTATGGCCAAAATAGGTAAAACATATATTGTCTTTGTCTTCTGTGTAATTTATATAAAAACTATTCTAAATTAAAATACAGACAGATTTACTGCACATATTTGAAAACGTCAAAAACGACCGTCTTGGCCGTTCTGCTACAAGCCCTCACTTAGACTCTTCACTGCTACTGATTATTACTCCGCGCTCCGGTCAGCTGAGCTGGCTGCTCTTTTGTCGGAGTTTACAGGAACGGAAGTAAATTAAAATGTGGCGTTACATCTTAACAGTTGAACATAGGGAATAATGAAGTACAGTAAATTCTACAGTTGCGAGTAGATATTGCTATATATTACTAACCTTCTAACCACATAATGATGCAATTTCCACTTCCTTTGTGTTGGTTCAGTGCAGTTGAACATATGAAATAAGTTGCAGGGAAATACTGATATAGATTTCTAACCATCTAACCTTCATTTTGAACCACTTTGTCTATTCAGACTTCATTTCCGATTATTTCACGGCTTAGTAGGTGATCCTTGGATAGTTTCACCCCTGTAATCATTCATTGGTATCACATAATTAGGCTACTGAATAGTCAACTCTGGTAACAAGTACTGATTGGGAAATACTATGTGCATGCCATGTACAAGAAAAATATGTTTCACGGCATTGTACTGTACACATCAACGATTAAATATAAAAGTGGCTGGTAAAAATGTTGAGTGGCTGGTAGATTTTAGAATTTACCAGCCACAGTGGCAGGTGGACAAAAAAGTTAATTTCCATCCCTGATTTGTATCCATATGAATCATAGGCAGCAAAATCCGTAAAAAAAATCGTGGCAAGCTAGCTAATGTTTGTCAGTTGGTGTCTATGGTACTCGGTAGGTACTCAATATGGCGGCGGTAAGCTGGAAAAAGAGCGGATGACGTAAAAGGTCATGTGACTGATATTCATGAATAGGCCACGCCCATTTCCGCCTACCATTTTTTTCCGCTACGTCGCAAAATGTCGAAAACCTACTTTTTCGAACTCCTCCCAGGCGATTTCACCGATTTGCACGAAACTTGTCACAGCGTATCTGTGGATCGTCCTGACAAAAAGTTATTAAAAGAATTTTGATAGGCCACACCGTTCTCAAATTATTAAATATCAACTTCCTGCAAATTTGGTTCCAAACAGGAAGTGTTGCATATCTCCACATTGGTATGGTCTAATGACATGAAACTGAGGTTACTACTTCGCCATAGGTCGCTGAGGCCCGTTCATCGGATTGACACGAAACTTTGTTTAGTTATTGCCAGTGCCCTCCTGAGGAGAGCTTATAAAGGGTTCACCAATTTGACTCTAGATCTAATTTTATATTTGGCACTGTGCCCACACCATAACACTTATGGAAATGAAATTCATAGAGGTGCTATGGAATGGCCCCTGTGACTCACACACCAAAAATGACCAGCAGGGGGCGCCATTTTCAATGCAAAGCGTTTTTGGCACATAACTCCCACATTATATGTAGCACGTTGTTAAACCTTATATCTACATGTTCCCTGAATTCAGCTGAATGCTGTGGTATAGGCCACACCCACTTTTGTGGTAATTTTCCATTCGCTAAATCGTGATAAATGAAAAACCTACTTTTTCGAACTCCTCCTAGACCATGGGTCTCAGACTCGCGGGCCAACTGCGGCCCCCGGGCCGATATTTTGTGGCCCCCGCCTTGATAAGAAAGTTTAATGTTAGTGCGGCCCGTGAGTTTTATGTGAATGGCACTTTGCCGCTTTGTGTGTGGAAGGTCCCTTTGTTGCGCTTGGAAGGTCCCTTTGTTGCATCATCTGGAGCTGAACAAACCTACCAATCACAGTGGGGTATATGGCTCCCGGGGGCGGGCCATCAACCGGACTTGATGCAAGCAGAGAAACATTTCAAAACAACAATGGCGGCGCCCGTGTAACACCGCATAGCCGTAATAGAATTACTACTGCTTGGACGAGGTCAATGTTACCGGCATTACCGAGGCGGGCAGACCTCTGACGGGGCCACTCAGCCAGCTCCTGCCCACCGTCCCGCGTCGGGTTGTGGCCTCGTCGGGGGTCTGTCCGCCTCGGTGGTATGGCCAATGGAACATCTGTTTTGGCTAGGACATACAACGCCGCTAGCTTAGAAGCCATAATGTTGTAACCATCCAAAGTACACTTACCACGAGTTATGAGATTGTGAAACGATGGTGTATGATCCTGTAGAAGCCACAAGTCCGTATGATATCAACCTTGTTTTAAGAAAAGCGTGTTTTATTCGCGATGTCATGGAAAAGTACTACACTACCCACAATCCTATAGTGTAACAGCGACGTCTCCGATTGGTGGAGCTCGCTGTAACCATGGAAATGTTTACTCAAACCACGAAATTTCCAGACTTCCAGAACCGGAGCCGTTTAAACAGTGGGCAGTGACTGTTGAGCTCTATGTTAGTGAATCTGCATTCACACTCAAAGCCTGCAGTCAATTCATTGCAATTTATTGAGCTTAAAATGATAAATGATGTGCAGGAAATATAAGAATGATATCAAAGCATGTCAATTTATACACCTTTTTATTGAAAAGTAAAGGTTGTATCAAATGAGTGCTGTCAGTTGTCTCACGTGGGTAACTTCTAAAATAAATATTGCACAATGCGCTTTTTTAAAGAAACTAAAGGCCTGTTCTTAGATAAAACAATTTGCAAACAAAAAACACATCTAGACTGTCTCATATCATTTTAATAACGTGGTGTGCAAGTTGAATAAAAAAAAATTCTGTTCACAATATGCTTTTGAAATATTTACCGTAAAATACCAAATAATAGCCGGGGCGTTTTGTTTCAATCACTTAACAGACCAGGCGGTAATTTGCGACAGGCGTTTAATTCCTTCCTGGAATAGTTTACCCATAATTCTCAATTCATTCTGACTTTAATCTCAGAATTCTGACTTTTTTCTCAGAATTCTGACTTTATTCTCAGAATTCTGACTTTAATCTCAGAATTCTGAATTTAAAGTCAGAACTCAAAAAAAAAAAATCACATGTGGCCCTAATCCTCTTCCGTACTGATGTGTCTTATTTGCACAGAGAAAGTTGCGGTGCACAAGGACTACAAGGAGTAGGCAAGAGAAGCAGAGTTGCCAACTCTCCCGATTTTTAACCCCGTCTCCCTCGATGCTCCAGGTCAGTAATTTCTCCCATTAATCTCCCAGTTTTACAGTGAAGGAAACAAGTAAGATTGTGGGGGATATTTGTCGCAGTATCTGGCAACCCTGGCCTGCCTGCGAGTATGTGCCGGGTGTGATTCTTCCTGATAAATCCTGCAATCCGGCTTTTCCAACCTGAAAATGAGGCTCTCGTGAATCATGCAAATCCGTTTTTTTTTTTGTGTTGTTGGTTTTTTTTTGGGGGGGGGGGGGCGTTGTGCAAGGCACAGGTCGGGTATTGGTAAACACAATGACATTTGATTTTGACGACATGATTTTTGTAGGTTTAATATCACGAGCGAATGGTGAATTTAAGTCACACACAGTGAAAGCACTTCACCCTAAGTTGTCTTGAAATCGATTATTATTGTCCTTACTGCTATTTGTATAATTTCTACAAGTCACCATTTAAGTTGAGTGACTGAAATCCTCGTTATCATATTCAAAGGCTGCAACAGGCGACTCATCGAACAGGGGTGAAATTAATTTTTGGTTGGATGTTCGGCGGATATTCACTCTGGTCCAGCCGCGACTTCACTGAGGTTCTCCCAGTGTTAGCAGCTGGAGGACGGTCAGCTCACCTCACAGAGCCTCGCACTGAATCACTGGGGACTAATTTAGGGGCCGTCATTGAATTACTTACCATAAATGTATTAATACAAAATATTGCAGTTTTTTCAATATCTTTCATATCATGTGGCCCACTGACTCCAAACCAGCAGCAGATTGTATTAGTAAACTGGACGAATGAGACACAGCTATGTTTATTGTACTTTAGTGCTTCCTCGCTTTAATATGAATATTAAATGTGCAGAAATTATGATTATTTTTCTCAATAGTCATGTCATGTGGCCCACTGACTTTTGAAACAGATTCTGTTTCCATAAAAAATCTATAATAATAAAAAAATATTAATAATGGTAAAAAAGTTATCTAATGCTCAAGAGGTTAACATATTTTCAAGCAGCAATGTCAATTTCTACACTATTTTGTCTCATGTCTTAGATTCTGATTCTGAAAATGAATTTTTTTTTCTAAAATCTCACCATTAGGTGAGATTTAAAGGGCCATTTTTCAAAATTTTATTCCCCCCTACTGTTGCTGGGTTATCAACTCAGAGCACAGCTGCTATAAAAATAAGCTAGGGGAAACACTGTGTTCTAAGACTTTTGAACATGTGTGGTTTAAATACAAGGCAAGAAATTTGGCAAATAAAACGCACACCTAGCAAAGGAACCTTATTACTTGGGCCGATTCACCGATGAAAAAAATCTCCCCATTTTTCACAACCCAATGTTGGCGAGTATGGAGAAGCCATGTTCATAAGAACCATTCATGTTCTTCAGTGTTCATTCATGTTCAGGACAGTTCAAGTTCAGAAGAACCCATTAGAGTTAAAGAACTGTTAATAATATTGCTGAGAAGATTGGATTTTTTTTTTGTGGAATACCCAGCCTCACCCAGACTCCGCCTCCAGCGGCCCCCAGATAAATTGAGTTTGAGACCCCTGTCCTAGACAATTTGACAGATTTGCACCAAACTTTGCATGTAGCATATGTGGACCCTCCTGACAAAAAGTTATTAAAGAATTTTGATAGGCCACACAATACTCAAGTTATTAAATATCAACTTCCTGCAGATTTGGTTCAAAACAGGAAGTGTTGCATATCTGCACATTGGTATGGTCTAATGACATGAAACTGATGTTACTACTTTGCCATAGGCTGCTGAGGCCCTGTGCCAAACTTCAGGCAATGACCACAAGGTGGCGCTCTTTAAACCGAGCTAATTTATATCTCCACATCTGTTCTTTAGATTGACACTAAACTTTGTATAGTTACTGTCAGTGCCCTCCTGAAGAGAGCTTTTGAAGGGTTTACCAATCCGACTACAGATGGCGCTGTGGTGCCAATTTAATTTTATATTTGGCACTGTGCCCACACCATAACACTTATGGAAAGCGTTTTTGGCACATAACTCCCACATAATGTGTTGCACATTGTTGAACCTTATATCTACGTATTTGCTCGATTCAGCTGAATTGTCTAGTATAAACCACACCCACTTTTGCGGTAATTTTCGATTCGCAAAATTGTGAAGAGTGAAAAACCTGCTTTTTCAAACTCCTCCTCGACAATTTGACAGATTTGCACCAAACCTTGGATGTAGCATCTGTGGACCCTCCTGACAAATAGTTATTAAAAGAATTTTGATAGTCCATAACATGCAAAATATAAAACAGCAAACTCCTGCATATTGTGTTGAAAACAGACAATCTTGCATATCTTTACAAAGTACTGTCTGATTATCACATAATTCTTCTTAATTGTGCTCCATGGCCTAATGATGGTCTGTGCAAAATTTGGTGCAAATCGACCAATAGGTGGCGCTCTGTTCGCAGTCTAATTAGTGTGAATGGTAAGGGAAAATCTTCAAATCCCCTTCAAAACTCATCAACTTTCAACCTCTCCTTGTCCCTCATGCTTTGAGCTCAGCCTCAAGCCTCAAGATTCCGAACACTCACGTGAGCGGGGAGCGGAAATTCTCGCCGCTCAGCTCCGCTCACATGCTCTGCTACAGACATATTGCTGGTAAGAAACCAGCAATGTATGGGGTGTTTTATCCAAGACGTCCACTAGATGGCATTGTTGTCTTTCAAATCACATGTATCATGTATCCCAAGCTTGACAATGATACTTGGCCACAAATACAATTTTGAAAGAAGGCAACTGAAGCATTATTTTATGCTCATTTATGTAGTGATGACAAACATCATCAGATGTACATGGCATTTGCAGGTAGTTTTCTCCAAATTGCACAGTACAACATGGCATAATTGATGGGTGATGTTTAGCACCACATAATGGATAAGTCAGTGGCAGTGAGCCACAGCACACAATTTTCATATGAGCCAATTTGCTAAGAATGCCATTTGCGTGTTGTGTCTGCCCTGTGAATGTGGCAGGCAACAACATGTGTTTAGTTGTGATTCTGCCTGGCTTTTCCGCGATGAATGCAGTGGCTTCACCTGCAATTTGAAACAACTGAGTGATTTCTTAGGTTAAATAACACATACCACAGCTACTGCAGGACGCTCGCCAAACCTGCTCACTTGACCGCTTGAATCTCATCTCTGCATCAATACTGATTTGGCCATTTTGCTTTTGGCCACCATTTTGAAATATTTCCAATCCTCGCACTGTAATGACATTCTCCCACAGATTTAAGACAACAGACTTCACATTCACTTAGTATCATCCACAGACCATAAAGATGATAGGGCTGTCAGGCGATTAAAAAAATGTATCTAATTAATTACGGGATTTGTAATTAATTTATCTAATTAATCACATTTTAATCTCATATCTGCCAAAGGTACCCAAATAAAGAATTCAAACTCTAGGACATTACAAAATTGTATTGCATGACTAATCAATTGAATACACTAAGAAGAGAAGAACTTGCCGTTCAAAGGCCCTAGCAACGATGTGCTCGCCTCGCTCCCCTGAGTCGCGTCCATGTCTGTTGTCACCCTGCTTTGACTAGCGACTAGGGCTGTAACGATACACCAAACTCACGATTCGGTTTGTATCATGATATTTGACCCACGGTTCGATACAAACCTCGATTTCTCTTATCTTTTTAAATGTTTTTTTTAATGTAACATTCCAATAACTTATGTGTATGATACTTGTCTGATAGTATCAGAGGTGCAGTATTGTTGAGGGCGTGTCTATCTGATGGTCTGTTAACTGCACAGATCCTTCACTCAACTCAATACAGAAAAATGTCCCACAAAACAATGTTACAGAACCAAACTAAGGTTACGTAGTAACTGTAACTGTCTTTGGCAACAAGTTAAAAATTCCACAGCTGTACTGGAGAAGCGTCCTTCCTCCCGCCCGTCCGACAGACTCCTCACATTTCTGCCATGCGTCTGTCACCGGCAAAAAAACTTTACCTCACCTAGTGTTTCTGATGAAAAAAAATCTCCGCGACGGTCAGCCCTCCTGACCGAGACTTCAGGGAACTTTCCCCCAGAAAACAGCCTCCGTCCCCGCGAGTGACAGAGCCAGACAGCGTCCTGTTTACTGATGGGGATTATGTATAATTATGCAATTTAGCGCAAAAAACTTCACTCCGTCACTGTCCAGGATGTTTGGTGGGTCAGAATCTAGATCACTACACATTATAACAGCATCCATATGTTTATAAACTGTCCGCGGGTTTAGGTAGACAAGGGGAACACCTTCAGGGAACACCTGGGGAAACACTGACGTCATTAACATGACGTGTACCGTCACCGTCACTGCAACCGTCCTGCCGACAACAGGTGCTCTTATCCCCGCCACCAGCCAGACTTTAGATTCTCTGTCCAGGCCCGACCTGGTCGTTATCCCGGTCGTTATCACCATCAGCCAAGATGAGAGTCAAGTCAGTCAGTCAAAATCGCGGCAGCCTACAAACACCCACTGTAAAGCAGCTAACATTGAGGATGAGTATAGCGTCTCAGCGCTGCTGTTCCACAGTCTGGGGAGAACCCTGGTTAATGTGTTGGCCCGGCCGGCTCGGACACAAAGTGCACGGGCAATTAAATGCATTTTGCTGAAGGTGCCAATCCTGAAGGTGATTTTACATCGTGCATCCTGTCATGCCCATGTAATGTTAGCAGATGTTATTGCATTTAATCATGACATGATTTGGCCTGAGTCCCTGAGTCCATCTGACAGCACAATGATAATCCACATATTATATTTATATGTGCACCAATATAGCTATGACAAGGAATTATATGTAGACTGGGGTTTTATGTTTGTGTGTAATGTAAAACATGGACTGTGAGGAACGAGGCTGAGCACCATCAGTGTCTGACTCAGAGTCAGTTTCTGGCTGTGATGGCTCAAACGGGTCTGGCCATGTCCATCGATGACGCTGCTAGTAGCTTCCACTGTTACTGTAGGTCCTCGTGCAGTACACGGATGCGGCTCCCCTCCTGCGCGTGGGCGTGGCTCCAGCGCCTCTAACTGACACGCCCCCAGCGTTTCACAGCAAAGAGAAGTGCTTGTTTTTCCATGATTTTGAGACCTAATTTTATACACTTGGCAATTTTTTTAATCTTTCAAATTTGGCTCAGTGGTCAATGACACATGTTTCTGTGGTATGAGAAACTCATCACACAAATTTATTTTTGCTTTACACGGACTTTAAATTGTCATATGGTGTGACGTGAAAGCTATTCTATATAAAATGAAAATGGGCTACTAATTTTTTTCTAACTTACTTCAAACATTTTAATCATGACCGCTTTGATATTTAACATTTCCTTGTGAAAATTTGGTATATTTTGGTTTATTTTTCTAAATCATCATGCAAAGGAGGACAACGCTCCTCAACCTTTCAAGATTTTTTCAGATTAATTCTGTTAAACCTTGTAACAAATGTAAGAAAAAGCTTGAGACTCTTGCTGATACTAATTTCCTTGTATTCTATTGGTATTTTCATGATTTACCACTAACAAAGCTGTTTTTTGGTCACAATTGTCAATGTGTGTGTCATATGATAAACTGCACCACAGGGTGTACCTGTAATACAAATGAAAAAGTACTTCAGTTTGGAACCTGATTTTCTCTCTCTCTCAAATTGCAATTGATATTTGAGACTTGACGTACTTCAATGCTAACTCATTTCATGCCGACAGTACGTGCAGATAACTTTTGTCTTTTCGACCATCTGGCTTTCGCTTTTCAGTCCACCGTGTTTTCCCTGAACCGCCAACCCTGCTTCTTCTTCTGATTCCCTTTCTTATTCTTCTGCCACCGTCTGGATCAAGACTACAGGTGCCACCAGCGGCCGTAAATCACACAATGCGCTTTAAAAAAAAAAGTTTATACTGAGTGTTAATCGCAGGTAAAAAAAAAAAAATTATACCGAGTGTTAATCGCATGTAAAAAAAAAAATAACGGCGTTAAGCGAATGTTGCGCTAACGGCTGATTAACGCATTAACTTTGACAGCCCTAGTATTTAGTAATAGTAATGAAATAAGATTGAACATCTGATGATGAGTTGAAAATGAATATTATGTTTTTGTTAAAGCATGACAAGATTTATCAACACACTTATAAAAAACATTAAAAATGTGAAGAAACTTAAGTGTGTCTGTAAGAAATTACATAGTCTTACTGTCTCACTGATAAAATGTGCTTAAGGACAGAAAGAGTAGAGAATGACATTTACATGAAGTGTTAAAAGAAGCCACAGGTGACAACACTTCCCCCACATGGGAAGATACAATTTAGATAAAATACCATTTGCTGTTTATGTGTTATTGCATCAAAGGGTCACTGTCCTGAGAGGACAGGATTCACCCAACATCAAAGACTCATTGTAATGTAAAGAAACTGTGTTTTGTGACTGTCGTAACCGGAGGCAACCTCCTCACACTGACTGTATTTAAACAGAAATCATGTTAGAGTTTGTCAGAAGAACGCTCTTGCCTTCTTCTCCACGCTGCGTGAATAAACGAGATTTGATTCATTACGCTGAAATCTGAAGTTCTTCGGAGACTTAGCAACTCTCTACCTCACAAGGAGAATTTCCACGACAATATGGCGACGAGGATTTTGGGATGGACGCTCCGCTGACTGTCGCTCGCGTCTAACCGAAGGACCTGCCGGCTGGGAAGAATTCCACTCCGACAAACGGAGGTCTGGATTTCCCGCCTGATGTTTTACGCGAGTGGCGGACAACGGGCGCTCCATTTAATAAGTGAGTACGGCGTTTTGAATCATTTGCTCAATCGTAAAAAGCCTAGGTTTGGCTGTCAAACTGTCAATTGTCAAGGTTTAAACGGGTCCGCGTCCTAGAGGCCCAAAGATGTTCATGTAATTCCCGGGTATTGTTTTGTGTTAAGTGTCCGCGACCAGAGGCACGAATTCTATTAAACTATATGTTTATAGGATTTTTCAGTTAAAAAGATTGTGTTAAGCATCCGCGACCAGAGGTGCGAATTCTTTTAAACTGTGTGTTTATAGAATTTTTCAGTTAAAAAGAAAAACGAGAAAAACCTAGAAAGAGAAAAAATAAAAATAAAAATAAAAATAAATAATACCGAACAGAGCAGCACGAGGCTGTCAGCACTTCATGAGTAAAGCATACGAACAAATTGATTGATATATATATGTATCTACGGTGTGAAGAAATAATTTCAAGAGACTGTTGATATTTTAGGTACTACTTACTGATGAGTAGATAATACTGGTCGACCAAAGCCTGATAACAGGTAAAATAAGAATATAATAGAATATGATAATAATATGATCCTATGTGAGATGCTGTAATATGATATGATACAGTATACCATTATATGAGGCCCCACTATGATAAAATGGGTGTATGAGTGATAAAAATATACGAAATAAGTATAAAGAATAAACTTTGATATGACATTCAGTGACTAGAATACAGATTGTATTCTTAAGGGTGCGTTGTTCTGAACGAAAGTGTCGCATAAACCACCTGGCTGAATAAGTTGCTCAAAGTTAGTGTGTGATTTGATGAGATCCAACCATACACAGTATGGAAAGATCAGTGTGACTGTGAAGTTTGTGTGAATGATAAGCCCATTGAAAGTTTAAGCAAATCTGTCCCAGTGAGTCACAAAAAATTATGGGGAACAAAACAACGAAATTAGAAGTTCTAGATGAACCTCTTTCAAGTCCTGCTAAAATAATGGCAGAAAAAATGGGGGGAAAATGTGGTTAAGGATTTCAACTTTGGCATATAGTCACCTTTGAGGTGTTTTCAAAATTTAAGGCACATTAAAGTCCGTGTAAAGCAAAATCAGCCATTTTCTTCTAAACACATTAAACAGGTCATAAA
>CAEMYA010000616.1:10276-20615 GCA_903131615.1 Diplodus sargus
GATGGATGGGTGTTAAACTGACAGCAGGGTGGAGATGGCAGTAATTACTGATGTCTTGATTGATGTGGATGCAAATTGAATGTTTGTAAAAACTTACCACCACTTGTTCCTGTTGGACAGACTTCCACAGAATATGCAAACCAGCCAATGGGTGTGCGTGGGAAATTAAATCCACTCAGCGGATGTGCTCTGCAAAAATTCTCTAAGAGGACACATTTAGTCAATTAGACCATTAGATTAGCCAAATGTTAGACATGGCACTGTTTATTTTTTAGAAAATGTATTTTATTTTGTGCTAATAAAAATGTCTCAACTTTCCTGAGTGTAGTATGAATATAATGTAACTGTATGGATGTATAGAGAGGAGAGGAAATGGGAATGAGATGGGAAGGAAAGTAGAGGAATACGATATGTGGTGGTTTATCAGATCAGTCAGTGAGACTGTGGTTGGCTGTTGGCTGGGTTACAACTAACACTTCGCAGTCCGCTGACTATTTGGGATGAATAAACACAGATTGTGCAAAAGATGCAGTTCAAGATGCAAATTCATGACTATGATCCTGACTTACCTTGTGAACAGTTGGCTCCAGTCCATTCATCAGGACAGATACAGACGCTATTCAGTGGTTTCCCACCATTATAGCAGACCGGAGGAGGGGGAGTAGCAGGAGTAGTAGGGGCAGGAGTGGTGGTAGTAATAGTAGGGCCAGGATTGATGGTAGTAGTGTTGGGGGCAGGAGTGGTGGTAGTAGTAGTAGGGCCAGGATTGATGGTAGTAGTGTTGGGGGCAGGAGTGGTGGTAGTGAGGTTGGGGGCAGGAGTGGTGGTAGTAGTGTTGGGGGCAGGAGTGGTGGCAGTAGGGTTGGGGGCAGGAGTGGTGGTAGTAGGGTTGGGGGCAGGAGTGGTGGTAGTAGTGTTGGGGGCAGGAGTAGTGCTCATTGTGCTCTCTGATGTAAAAGATGAAGTGATCCCATCAGAAGGAGACGTCGGTTGACTTGGTGGATATGAACTGGTACTAATAGTAGTTGCACCGGGTGTGTCAGGAGCAGTATTTGGCTCAGTAGTAGTAATGGGATGAAAGGTGGTCCGATCACTGGTGGAGGTGCTGTCGGTGGTAGTGGTGTGAGCAGAGGTAGTAGAAGTAGGAGTATTAAAGGGAACAGTGGGAGTCATAGAAGTAGTAGCAGTAGGAAGCTGTTCAGAAGTGACAGAGGTGGGTGTTGGTAACACAGTGGTGCTGTCAGTGATATTTGTGGCCAAAGGAACAACTGTGAGGAGAAGCACAAGTACTCAAATCAGAAGTGAGAAGGAAGAACTTTTGCGTTTACACTGTACAACGACTTTAAAACCTTTACCAATCCATTAGTCAAACTTTCAACAACATTTCCAGGCAGGACAAAATAATTTGGCCACAACCTTTGGAAACATTGTCTAACATGAATATTCTCACTATGAAATCATACATTTTCTACCACAGAGAAGCCAGAGAGGTTTTAATGGCAGTCATTCAAACATGTTCAATGGAAAGCCTGAAGAGGTCAGAGACTGACACTCAGTCAGATTTGAAAGACTTGTGTTCTTGTTTGCTGTTCTGATCCTGTTCAGGTGTTTTATTAATGTAGTTTTCATATTTGACATTAAGGTGATGCACATATTGTTAACTAGAAAGGCTATAAAGACTGGATATTCAATCAGATATCAACATTATCAACTTCTGAACATTCATTTACTATCAATGCACTAAATGATCTGAATCCAAACAGCTGCAAACAAGATGTTGAACAATCAGTCCACACTCCCGTCCTGAACACCAGAACACTAAATGTGTCCGACTGGATTTGGCATAAATTCATCAGAAAGGAGCCAACTTGATGAAATAATATTAGATCCAAGAACTGGGTTTTTATTTGTGTCTGCATCAAACTGTACTCCCTCACAGCTACCAGCCACCTTAATACACCTGATACGCCTCGAGCCAGGCATTATTCCCTGAGTAATGAACCAAAATGTGGAAAACACAACAAGGTCTGCTGAGACCCGACCTCCATCCAAGTTTGGTGCAAATCTGTTTTTTGTATAATCCTGCTGACAAACCAACCAACAAACCAACCACCCAAAGCACAAAAGCTCACAGACACGGGCAACAACATCATTGGTGAATATTAAAACCATTCTTTGTTCACACAAGATAAAAATATATAATGTTTTGATAATTCTGTGAGAATTTTTCACACAGTGATGAATTAAGAACAGAGACATCACTTCAGATCCTGTTCTGATGGTTAGATGACAGATAAATCATAATAAAAACAGTTGTTCAGGGTCAAACTGTCTCGTCCTACATTTTACCACTTCAGTTTTCACTAAAGCTAACACACACCTGCAGAGTCCTGTTAGAACTTCCTAAGTAAAGTGAAGTTTCTTACCCAAAGTGAGAACCAGCACAAGCCAAAACTCCATTCTGATAAACAGCTGCAGATCGGAAACGTCTGCGTGTGTTTACCGTCCAGTTTATTCAGTCGACTCATGATGTCTGAGAGTTATTGTGCATCTTAAAAAGCAATGAAGCCATAAAGCCAAAACAGCAGCTCAAAGTTCTTCTTTACTATTTGACACCTGCAACACGTCGTCACATCTCAGCACCTGATTTCATGTCAGCTTCTTGTTTTTACTTCAAGTTCCCTGACTTTTTCTTCATCATTCCACTTTTATCCTCTATAATCATCCTGTGAAGCACTTTGAGCTGGAAGACTTGACCACAACGTCAAAAAAACTAACTTGTCTTTCTCCTCTGTAAAGTTTTATTGTTGGTTTGTTTTTGAAGATATACTCTGACACCAGAAGAGGAACCTGTCACATGTTCAGTCATGTGAATCAAAGCAACACAAACATTTAACATGTTGTGGTGCAACAGGCAGCTCCTCCAGGACTTCTTGTCATCGTTGTGGCCTAAAAAGAACAATGCTTGATTTCACAGCAGCTGTTTTATAAATTTCCCGCAATAACAGATTATTTTTGTCCACATGTTTGCAGAAGAGACTGTTATTACGGGTGTTGGGGTGATTGTTGTGGCCTAAAACACTTCAATCACAGTGAACACTGATAGAATAGCTGCGACTTTTTATTCCTAAACTATTTTTTTATCTTACACACACAGTTTGAACATCAGGACATTGTGTTGCTCAACCTTCAGTTTAATGTGAGACGGTGATGACACATCATGACCAGAGACAAGGAAGAGCCGACTCAGCGATACTGAAGAGAAGCTCTTCTAGGAGTGAGGGAACCTGAAGCTTGTTCTGGTTGTCTTTCCTCTGACAACAAAATATTACATGATTCATTCATTTCTAATCAGCATCACCAGCTTAGTATTTAGCATGCTAACATGAGCTAATCATCAGTCCAGCTGAGGCTGGTGTGATGTCATCAGTTCTGCAGGTATTTAGTTATGAATCAAAGTGTTTGACAGACCAACATGTTGACCTGATGATGGTGCCATCACATGGTTGTTGACATATTTCAGTCTGGAAAACAATGGAAGTGACATGAACATTACCATCCTTAGAACCATGAAGCTAATGTGGCTAAAACATTAGCTCCAACTCCAGTTGTGACCAGCTGAAGTGACAGAGGTGTTTGTTCCCTCGTCGACCACACGGAGGCAGCAACGAGTCGATTTCAGCACCATAAAGAGAGACATGACAGATTCATCTCTGACGAGCCGCATGAAGAGTTTTATAGTCAATAAAACTGCCAGCTGCTTGTTAGAAACTGATCATTTAGACAATCACAAAGACACAAGACACGTTTCCAGCAGGCGTTAAGAAACAAGCTGACATGTTGGTGATCTGAGTCGACAGTGAGGCGAACCGATTGTTCTTCCTCTGATACAATCAGCTGTCAGATATCCAGCTGATCACTCATTAACTGTCGGCTGTCTGCTGCAGTTCGGCTTCATGTGATGAAACTCTTTCAGACATTTAACTCCAACATCCGTCCAGCTGTTACTTTACTGCAGTTTAGTTCAACATGACTTTGATTTGAGTTCAGTGTTAAAAACCTTCAGGTGAAGAGAAACAACACGAGGTGACGTTTGGAAGTGCAGCTCGACTTCATCACAGATCCTCAACACACTGACAGAATGAATCTGACCTTGGATCTGTTGTCTGTCAATGTTTAAGCTTCAGTTTGACCTTTTTTCTTTACATTGTGCTGCTGTTACATCACCAGACTGAGACTGAAGTTAAAAAGTCTCAAACAAACTCTGTCAGGCCTCAGAAAACTCAAACTCTGTTCTGAAGGTGAGCTTTGAATAAAATCAACTGTGGTCAAACACTGAGAGGGTTTTATCTGTTGGACCCTGAACTCTGACCTCTGGACTCCCCAAAAATGCTTTTAACTGTCTGAGGATCAGCACATCAGCACAAAGGAACAACATGGAAGTCAGACTTTGTTTTGTAGTTCAACAGCCTGCAGTCGGTGAGCAGCTGGGTCACAACAAGACGCTGGACTGTTAATTGAAATAAAAATAGATTATTTAAACACATAAATGCTTGAAGAAGTTAAATGGCTCCATGAATAGTAGCTAAAAGTTACAAGTTGTTGGTGCTACAGATACAACATAGGCACTTATGTATATTAATGCATCTAAATAACTGTATATGTTGTGCCACCCTGTGTTGTGTAATGATGAATAAGGTAAGGAAAGAATTAATGTGGAATCTTTAGCTCCAAGTAGGAAGTTGACTGTAACATAAACTGTTGGATCCAGCAGATGAAACACTGACAGCGTCCTCCGCGAACACAGAGTGTTCAGCTGAGTGAAGGAAGGTCTGAGTCTTGCAGTCAGACTGTGGCTGCGGCTGTCGGGATGCTGGCATCACTTCAGCCTGTCGGGTTCTGTTCATGAAGCTGTGCTGTGTGCAGACGAGTCTAATGATTGTCAGGCGACCTACTTACAGGCCGGCTGCAGATCTGAGCGGTTAATGATTCACCTGGCCGAGTGGTGCTGCAGCAGTCTGAGCTGAACTCTGCATCCAGTCTGCAGGCGACATGGCTCGGCTGGTGGAGTGTGTCCCCAACTTCTCTGAGGGTCGAAACAAACAGGTCGGTTATTCAATATTAACATTTATATTCCTGAATCGATCGCTGCATGTTGCCTTTACTGAAAGAGTTGACACTCTGCTGTTTTATAGACTTTATGGTTTCCAATTCCAAAACTTTGTACCTGTTTCATCATTGAGACAGTAAAATATGTTGAAATAGAACCCAAATGCTGGAACTACTTTAAAGTACAGTACTTGAGTAACTGAAGTAGCCGCAGAGTGACATTTCCATGGCAAACAAAACCCTGCATGTGCTGAAAAATGTCAAATGAACAAACAGGAGACGTGATGTGTGAGAGGATCTCTCCTGTGTCAGGTGATCGATGCCATCGCAGCCGCCATCTCAGGCTCCGCCGGCTGCAGCCTGCTGGACGTCGACCCCGGAGCCTCCACCAACCGGACCGTCTACACCTTCGTGGGTTCCCCGGAGGCCGTGGTGGAGGGAGCGCTGAACGCCGCCCAGCAGGCCTTCAGCCTCATCGACATGAGCAAACACTCAGGTCAGCAGCGTCCTGCAGCGATGCACCACAGTGTGTTATACAGGACGGAATACCTGACGTGTGTGTGTGTTACATGTTCAGGTGAGCATCCTCGGACCGGAGCGATGGACGTTTGTCCCTTCATCCCCGTCCAGAACGTCTCCATGGACGACTGCGTCAACTGCGCCAACGTGTTTGGAGAGAAACTGGCAGAAATGCTGCACGTCCCTGGTGAGACGCAAATATATATAATATATATAAAAATACATTTCTAATCAAAACTATAAATACACTTTAATGAAAACTTTTAGAGTTCTATAAGTTTTGAGTTGTCCTGCGGAACGAGAGGGGGATGTGTTGAAACATTGATTGTGACAATAAGAACCTCCTGACGTCATCACCAACAACAGGAAGTGACAAACAACATGGCCGATTCCATCATGCAGCACGACACATGTTAGCATCCGTAGAACCCATTAGCCGCTGCGCTCTTTATTTCCTCCACAGTGTATCTTTACGGAGAAGCAGCACGAAAAGAAACCAGAAGAAGTCTTCCATCTGTCCGAGCTGGAGAGTACGAAGCTTTACCTGAGAAGGTGAGACACATAGAAAACATACAGAAAACATATTAAAGAGTTTTCTCTCTGAGACAGATTGTTGTGTTTGTTCTCGCTCCTGCAGTTGAAGCGTGATGATTGGGCCCCGGACTTCGGTCCAGCCGAGTTCGTCCCGTCGTGGGGCGCTACGGTAACCGGCGCCCGCAAGTTCCTCATCGCCTACAACGTGAACCTGATCAGCACCAAGGAGCAGGCTCATCGCATCGCTCTGGACATCCGGGAGCAGGGCCGGGGGAAAGACCAGGTGCATGCTGGGAGTCTGAGTCCATCATGTCTACAGTCTGTTTTTATTTGACGACTTCTCATCACATGACCTTGGTGTTGTGTGTTGTAGCCCGGGCTGCTGAGGAAGGTGCAGGGGATGGGCTGGTACCTGGACGAGGCCAACCTGGCTCAGGTGTCCACCAACATCCTGGACTACGAGCTGACGCCCCTCCACACCGTGTACGAGGAGATCTGCCGCAACGCCGAGGTGAGAGGTCGATTCCCACACACGTCACTTTGATAAGGTTTTGGATCACCTGCCATCGATCGAACAGCTGCAGAATCTCTATTTCTGCTCGTACTGATCACTGACAGCGTGTTTGTGTTCAGGACCTGAAGCTGCCGGTGGTCGGCTCGCAGATCGTCGGCCTGATTCCTCTCAGGGCTCTGCTGGACTCTGCTGACTTCTACATCAACAGAGACGGACTCTTCATCGTGGAAGAGGAGCACAAAGTCCGGCTGGTCAGCGATCGGATGACAGGAAGCAGGAAGTTACAGCAGAGTGAAGCTACAAACAGCTGACGTGTCTGTTTGTGTGTCCACAGGTGATCAGTAAACTCGGCCTCGACTCTCTCGGTGCATTCAACCCGAAGGAGAGAATCATCGAGTGAGTTCACAGTCGGTTGGTTTGTAATATGCTTAAGTAGCATTTTGAGGTATTAAGTGCAGTACTGGCACAGATGTACTTTGTGACATTCCGCGGCTGTTTGTCAGGTACATGGTGAAGCCACAGGAGGACAGCCGGCTGGTGTCTCTGCCTCTGCAGCAGTTCGTCCACAGTGTCGGCGCTCGGACGGCGGCTCCTGGTGGAGGATCAGTGTCTGCCGCCATCGCTGCTCTGGTACGAACAAACAGGTCGGTGTGACAGGAAGTCAAACATCTCCCGACATCTGTGTGCTGACCTCTGTGTGCTGCAGGGGGCAGCGCTGGGCGCCATGGTGGGTCAGATGACGTACGGGAAGAGGCAGTTTGAGAACCTGGACGGTGTGATGAGGAGGCTGATTCCTCCGTTTCACCAGGCCATGAACGAGCTGCTGCTGATGGTGGACGCCGACTCGTCTGCCTTTAACAGCTACATGGTGAGCAGGACGCTCCGAACACCGACGCCTCGCACTTTCACCGCCATCCTTCCTTTAAGGTTCTGTGTTTGTCTCTTTCTGTTGCAGGCGGCGCTGAAAATGCCCAAAAACACAGCCGAGGAAATAAAAAGGTGATTTTGTAAAAATCCCCAAAACATCACGATCACACTTAATGTCCAGCAGGAGGCTCCAAACATTACACATCACTGACTGCTGACGTTTGTTTTGGACCAGCAGTCCAGAGAGAAGTGAAAGTGTAACATTCAGTCCGCTAACGTTGTCCTGGTGTTTGTGTGTCAGGCGAGCGGCTGCGATGCAGGACGGTCTGCAGCGAGCGGTGGGCGTCCCGCTGGCTCTGGCCGAGCGGGTCAACGTGCTCTGGCCGGTTCTTAAAGAAATGGTCGTCTACGGAAACATCGCCTGCAAGTCCGACGCTCAGGTGACACCAACACATTCACTGTTTTTATTTCTGTGGGAGTTTGGATCTCCTGCCACAGAACAGACCGGGCCGGGTCAGGAAACCTCAGTATAACCTGTAGCACCTGTGTGTGTGTGTGTGTGTGTGTGTGTGTGTGTTCAGGTGGCAGCGAAGGCGTTGGAGGCGGCCGTGTTCGGTGCGTATTACAACGTCACCATCAACCTCAAAGACATCTCAGACGAAACCTTCCGGACGGCTGTGAGTGCTTCTTACGTCACGTTAACACGTTTAACAGACATGAGAGTAACTACGTACATTTACTACTATTTACTCTGTATCAGTGCTGTATTTAAGCTTTGAGCTACTTTTCTTCACTAGATGTGTCTGACAGCTTTAGTTACGAGTTACTTGCAGTGATTTTAACTTTAGAAACTCTTTTTGCAACGATCATTCAAATGTAAATATATAATTTTACTTTTTCCTGATATTTTAACTCCATCAGCTGCTGTTTAAACAGTCTGTGTGTATTAATAAAGAGCAATATATTCCAAATCTCTACAACTGTTAAAGCCAGCGCTGCAGTTCAGCGTCTCCATCCAGCATGCACACAGATTTCATTCACTAGTTATATCATCAGATACTTTTACTGGAGTACTTTATGTATGTGTGATGAATTATACACGATGTCTTTATGTGTAGTTTCTGCACAGACTTGCATACTTGATAGTCATCAGTTTGTGGTCCCGTTGTCTTTTTGTGCTGCAGACTCAGAAGAGAGCGTCGGCGTTGCTGCAGGAAGCGAAGGAGAGCGCCGCCGCCGTCCTCCACGCTGACGAGAAGAGAACCTGATGTTTGACCTCTGAATGTGATGCTCTGTGTCCAAACAGATAGTTACAGGACCGAGACTGTTACTGATGTGTAGCTCATCTGTAGTGTTACCTGTAAATGATCAACATGATGAAATGTTCACAGATGATTTATGTCCACAGTTACATAATAAACAGATAAATGAACCCGAGGACTGTTTGGGAGTTTTGAGGTTTTATTGTATACTGTGGTTAACAAAGGTGTTACCGTCTGTTTCTTCAGGGTCTTCAGGTGAATAAAACCTCCAAGAATCAGAGCTGAAAACGCCTGAAAATCTGTTTCACCCAATCAGTCCATCCCACAGCTTCCTGCTGCACACAGGGCGAACAGTTCTCGCTTCCTGTTGATGAGCGTCTGACTCAGACTGGGTGTTTGTGGTTTGGAGTTCAATAACACATTACCTCATGAAACAGGAAGTCAAGACTTCTTTTCTTGTGACGGAAGAAGCAGCTCGAGATCAGAGCAGCGCGAGCTTTCCGACAGTCGGCGCCGGTCGTAGCTGGTCATGGATCTGCTTTGGATCATCCTTCCGGTGCTTCTGGGTCGCGTTCATGCTGAGAACATGACCGAGGTGAAGGTGGAGCTGGGTCAAAGCAGAACCTTACACTGCTCCATTACAGACACAGATAAGATCTACTGGTACCTGGAGATACGCAGCCAGTTCAGCTCTCTCATCGTTGAAACGATGAATGATGATCCCAGTGAAAACATGTACTTTGTTCATCCTTCCAAAACCAAATATGAAGCCATCCAGGGAAGAAGACTTCTGATCAGAAACATCACGGCAGACGACTGCAGGCTGTATTTCTGTGCCAGGAGGAAAGAAGGCAACATTATATTCGTAGACACTTTCAGCATCGTCTCAGGTGAGTAACACGTTTTCTATCAGGTGCTGTTGTAACGATGAATCCTCTCCTGTGTTTCAGTTCTGCAGCTTCTCAGTAAAACAGAGTCTCAGCATTCTGCTAAACAACTGAAGCAGCTGCAGACTTGATATATATGTATATATATATACATATATATGTATATATATATATAAAACGTTATCTTTAATTTAAAATACTCTATGATTACCGGATAAATCTGGACAGTCTTCATTAACTTTAAAATCGTTCACACTCTGTTCTTATAGTTTTATTTAGTCTTTTAAACTATTTGCAGTTTGTTGTTTTGCACCGACAGACCAACCCAAATTCTTCATATGTGTGAACTTACTCAGCAATAAGAGCGATTCTGATCAAAACTATAAATTATTGCTACAACAACTCATCAGTGTTGGAAGGCAGCTGAGTACATTAACTCACATGCTGTATTTAAGTCCTGTCCTGCTTCTTCACTGGATGGGACCCTGGACTCTGGTCATGAGCTGCTTTCTGCTGGTTTTAACACTCTGAATGGGCCGCAGCGTTCAGAAGGTGGAGCACGAGCTCAGACGCACGTCTGCACTGTGTGAACGTTGCCAAATCAAACTGAACTGTTCCTGTCAGAGCTGAGGTCTCTGTTGTCATGT
>CAEMYA010000616.1:33039-44294 GCA_903131615.1 Diplodus sargus
TGTGTGTGTGTGTGTGTGTGTGTGTGTGTGTGTGTGTGTGTGTGAGACTCTTTGCAGAAACTAAACGTCTCAAACTGTTTGAATTTTCGTCTTATAGTTGTTTTGTGAATCCAGACAATAGAACCAAGTCTTTATTAATTTATTGCTTTTTTTATTGTGATTTTATGCCCTTAAATCCACAAGATTCATCAGAACTTTGAGCACAAATGAAAATCACAAAGGTCTTGAGGTAACATGGAGACCGAAGCGACACCTCTCCTGCTCGGCGTCCTGCTTTTTGAGCAGTTTTAAGAGGTTTAAATACTCGATCGTTCATCGCAAAATGATCTTTCATTGTGTATAAATTGAGAAATGTGTCTCTGTCTCTGGGTTTTTGCCTTCTGTCCACATTCCACCTTCAGAATCAACGAGTGGTGTCACAGTTAACCTCAACCCAAGATCCCTCAAAGATCAGATCCTCAGTTTAAACATTTTTATCATTCCTGACTTTTGTCCTGACAAACTCGTCTTTAAAAGCACGTTTTACACCAACAGCTAGAATCTTTTTGGACAAATTCAAATAATATTCACTAAATAAAGCTTTGACGTGTAGGTTTTTCCTTTGGACACGCACAAGAAAAAAATTCTGTGGCAAAGATCTTACTTCCTGATCTTTGATTGAATTGGAAGCTCTTCTCAATCAATCAATCAATCAATCAATCGTGACACCCGAATAAACAAACCTTTTAAATAATTCATTTAGAGTATGAAATTAAAAATATAGAGCTCTCATATTTAGAGGATTTAAAAAGTTTTTTAAACAGTTTTGTAGGAGACGTGAAGAAGGAGGATGCTGGTCTGACTGTGGTCGTCAGAGGAGACGTGAGGTGATGTTTGTTCTGAGGGAAACCTTCCGGCTGCACTTTCAAAAAGACTTTCACAAGAACAGTCTGTTCAGGTACTGAAACCGCAGCGTTGGTTTCGGTCTTTGATGACTTCCTCTCATGAGGTTTCAGACATGGCGGACTGAGTGAAGTTCTCCTGGCAGACAGTCCCGTCTGAAGCAGAAACCAGAGGACTGCAGGCCCACAGCATGGTGAGGTCAAAGGTCAAAGTGCACAATACCACCAGTGTACTCCAGTGACCGCTTTTAAATGAGCGTCATGCCTCAACGTTTCATGAATAATCACAACAAGAAACATCAGAAATGTCTTTTCATAACACCAGCTGTGGTCACTGACATCACGTCGTCCTCTCCCTGGTTATAAAAAGCTCCTCTGAATATTAGAAAAACCAGTTTGTCTCGTTCTTTTCATTGATTGAGTTTGATTCTCCTGCAGCCACTGTTTTCCATCTCTGTCAGTCAGTCTGGTGTCCTGTATAAACAGGAGGAGTGAGGGATCTCTCTGCTCCTCCACATCTCAGGCGGCCACCCAGCTGTCTGGATCATTTCCTAATGGCCCTGCGGCTGATAGCCAATCAGAGATGGTTCACGTCGCCGTGTGACAGGAAATTCAATTAGGCTGTTTTTTCTTCCCTTCAATATTGCAATCCCCGACTCTCTCTCTCTCTTTCTTACTGCCGCACTTTCCCTTTGTCTCTCGCTCTCTCTTTGTTTATCTCGTGCTTCCTCTCTCTCTCCCTCTCTCTCTCTCTCTCTCTCTCTCCCTCCCTCTCTCTCTACCTCTCTCTCTCTCTCTCCCTCTCCCTCTCTCTCCCTCCCTCTCTCTCTCTCACCCTCTACCTCTCTGTCTCTCTCTCTCTCTCTCACCCTTGCCTCACCTCTTTTCTCCCCGTCTCCCTGTTTCCTGTCGAGGGAGAGAGAAATAGTAGCTCTGGGCGTCGTATGTCATACAGGAATACAAAAAAAAAAGGCTGCTCTTATTTTTCTCCATGAAAGGAAAAATGAAATCAGAGGCTTCACTTCCTGTCGCTGAGATTCTCTTTTTCCTTCATTCCTGGTCGTCCTTGAATGAAAATTTAACCATGTGCAATTTGATGGTTTATTGAAGAGTTTTTCCTGTGTAAAAAAAAAAAAGAAAAGAAAAAGGGAGCGCTGTCCAGATTGAATCAATACTGCAGTGTGTGTTGCAGCGACAGTGTTGGATGCAACCGCTCTGTTTCGTTCATTCACATCGAGGCGTCGGGCGTCCCGATTCTGCGCCCTCCAAACAAAGGTTTTTCAGAGGCACACTTCAAAATCTCAGTTGTTTCGATGTATTGTAACAAGCAGAAAACAATCATTACTAGTTTGCTGATGTCTCAGGAGCTAACTCACTACATTCGTTCATTGTTGTTGCTTATTTGTGCATGACGGTTCCGCGTTTTCATGTATTGAATATTTTCAATGATCGAAACTACAGTGCGCTGAGGAGCAGTCACGTTTGAATACTAATGTAGGCAAGCAAACCAGAAACCAGAGCAAACCAAAAAAAATAGCAATAATAGTAATAGATAAAAATTGATGGTTTCCATCAGATAAATGGCAGTATGTGTTGTGATAATACAAGGGCTGCCACAGTAACACAAGAGAAATCACCATTGCTAAAGCCAGGAATACCACATTAACATCACTTACAAAGACTGAACACTCCTCTTCCTATTTTTCATACTTAAGCTTGACTATATGACAAAGATCTGCTGGTTCCTGTGAATATCTGGTGCTCCTGGGAAACTGGGAAAGTCTTGACAGAAAGAAATGAGTCCATGAATGATGAAGTTATTGGGGGACACACTGGTGTTCCTGGTGTTACGTCACAAGTAATTTCTTGAAAATCCAGTGATGACACAAAACCTTACGTTTATGTACTGAAACTGAAATGGTCATCCATCAAACAAAGTGCACCTTGCCTTATTGGTTGCTAAGTTGTTAAGGGTAATTGCAAAGGTGCAACAATTTAAAAGTATTAAAAGAATACAAAACATTCAACATGTCTGAAGTGCTGAATAAATGATCTACTTTAAACATAGTTTTCTATGTTCTCAAACAATGAAGTTTTGCTTAATTTGTTAAGTGTCTCTTCTGTGTCCTACATGACATGAGAGTGCAGCTGTACCATCATTGTCTCTGTTCCCCAGTCTGATTATTACTTACTTTATCTCTCTTCTCCATGTTGCAGGTGGATGCCAGTGCATCTTACAGGATGAACCCGCTGGCTGCCCTCAGCATCGACCGGAACGCTCTGGTGGGGGAAACCTACCGCCAGCATGGAGGAATTTTCTACCCTGGCATTCACCTGCTCTCTGGTGAAAAGCCCCAGGAGGCCGGCACTTCTCTCCCGCTTGGCTATGATCTCTTGTACAAACCAGATGTAACCCTGTTGGATGGCCATAAATCTGCAAATGGATATGTTGGACTCTATAAGAGCCCACCAGCAGGGCTGCAGAAACCTCTACTTGTCCCTGCCGGGGGTGATGGCCTGGGGCTGGACCGCCGAGGTCTACCCAGTGACAAGCAGTCAGAAATGAGCTTGAATGGTGCTGGCGGCTACCTGAGGTTGCCCTGGATCAGCCCTTATGCTGATGCAACAATGTACCCCTTCCTGGACATGGCATACAAGGCCTCTTTCCTGTCCCAGCCATCGCCCTTTATCCACCAGCAGCTGGCATATCAATCTCTTTGTTCCACTGGGGCAGGGAGTAGCACGCCTGGGGAAGAGAGACTTTTCTACCTGCCTCATTATGCCCCAGCCCATATCGCATCCCCGCTGGGCCCTCCAATAAGAATCCATACAGCAAATCCAACTCCTGCTGTCCTTTCACCCCTGCCCCACTGCCAGGACAAGGCTTTACAGGGTCTGGGTCCTCAGGTACATCAGGAACAGTCTACCTTCAGCACCAGTCCACAGATCCAGCAGGAGTCTCAATCTGTCCACCACGCTGAGCGACAACAAGGTAGTAGTGGCACTAAAACCACTCCTAGCAGCAAAGGAGGTGGAAGTGGTGGTGCCCCTATTAACAGTTCAGCTAGCACTGCTGCCTCAGAGTCACCTCCAGTTACCCGAACTCCTTGCTCAGTTTCCCAACCCCAGCCTCGCAGCACCAACAACACAGACCTCCAGAAGTCACTTTACAGAAGTACCTCTTCATCCTCAACCTCACTTTCTGTATCTCACACCTTTTTCTCACCCCTGAGTTCTGAGCACTGCACTCCTATGCACTCAGGCAGTAACAAAACCAAAGATGCCAGCTCAGACAGCTGTAGTGCAGAGAAGTGTACATCACCTGCAAAGACGCCAGTGGACAGAGCTGTACCTCAAACGCCTGCTAAAAACCCGGGGGAAAAACCTTTGGATCTGTCTGCCAAAGAGATGGAAGGAATCTCAAATGGATTGCCTTCCAAATTAAAAGCTCTGGGCAAGTTAGGGTACTTACCACCATCTCGTTATGGGCTGCTAGCCAGTCATGACAGGCACTTAAAGGAGAGTCTACCCTCACCTGTTAGCACGGCAGCGATGACTCAAGATCGTCCTGAAATGATCAGCACTGTACTCTCTCCTTGGGTTGTTCCAGGTCCATGCCAAACGCTCAGCTCTGACCACAGCACAGCCTCTGGGATTATAAAAAATAAAAATTCAGATCATCATCCACAGCCTCAAAGCTCGCCTGTCTCCGCAGCAGTTGAGGTTACCAGTAGTCAAAACACTGTTGCAGCGGGAAAACCTTCTGCATCATCTCCTTCCTCAAAGTCCAAAGTTGATCGAGTCCCCCCGAATGATGTGGAAAATGTCCATCCAAACAGTAAAGGAGAACCTTATACATGCCATGGAAAACAGAACGTGACTCCTGTGAAGATAGAGGCTAACACACAGCAGCAGCCTCGTGTGGAAAATGGAAACTCCTCCGGTCAAATCTATGGTGACTCCTATCTTCCTCCTGGCCTCGGTTACACTAACCGCTACATTCCATACTCAGTTGCTGAGAGTATGTCTTTGCAACGTATGACTATACCAGGAAAAGGGCCTGTCTATCCCCATCCAGTCCTGCTTGGCAACAACAGTTTTTACCCATCTCGCATGGCACCAAAACATGGCCCTCCATATGAAGTACACTCAAACCAGAGTGACTTCATGACTTCATACCAGAATTCACGGGGGCTAGCCCCTCCACATGCTTCCTCACACCCAGGTCCTGATGGACTTGCCACCCAGGATAAAACCTGGACTGCTGAAGCATACAGGAACCTGGAAAAGCCTGATGCTGACAGATCCCACAAGAGTGACAATGACAGGGACAAGTCCACAAACCAAACCATAAAGGCTTCAAGCAAAAGCTTTGCTTCTGCAAGAGATGATGTAGTATTTATTGACTTGGTGCGGGATGAGGCAGATGATGATTTGTCCAACAACAAGCCCAGCTCTCAATCTACCATAAGAGAGGATTCCTCCAAGCATGGCTCCAGTGGCTGTAACCACATTCAAGAAAGAGAGCCATGGCCTCCAAACGCCCAGCCTCTGAGCCAAGCAGCAGAGCAAAGACAAGTCTTACTACCCCACACTTCCCAACCACAACCGCCTCATCACAACTCTTCTTCACCTCCCTCTCCATTTGAGGAGATCTCAGAGGACATCCATGAAAATGATGAGCCACTTAGTCCACTGCCGGACATCCCAGAGGAGCAGACAATGAGCTGTGCCCGAACTTCTCCACAGCAGTTTTCTAGAAAATGTAAAACTGGACCCTCTGCTGGTGCTGGGGACTTGACAAGTGTTACTAATGGAAGGAATGGTGGTGTTGATGGGAGAGGTGGTAGTGAGGAAGCACTACCCAATAAACGTGTTAATCCTGAGCAGAGCCCTTCAAGAAATGGCAACTCACTGTGTCCTGTTAGCAAAGCAGATCGTTCTGGTCACTGTAACAGTTCTAACATCATAGGAGCAGTGTGTACAGTCACCAGCAGCCGTCATTCAGACAGTCCTGTACCAGCATGTGGAGATTTAAGTCCCCAGATACCATCTTGCAGGAGTTTTAATCCCAGGGCTCCAGCAGGTGGAGTTATGAACACCAGGCCTGCACTGTGTGTGAACATGAACCCAAGAAGTCCTGCATGTAACAGTGGAGATGTAAACAGTCCAAATTTTGCCAACATGAATTTTGTGGGTCCATGTTGCAGAAATCTGAGGGCTCCAACGTGTGAACCCAGAATTTTAAGCGGTCCACCATTTGGAAGTAGCAACCCTGTGACTCCTAATTGCAGGAACATCAATCCCAGGTTTACAAATTGTGAAGACCGCAATCCTGTGTGCCCAGTTTGTGGAAGCCTCAATCCTAGGGCTCCTGCTTGTGGAAAGAATTGTTTAAGTTGTGGAAATACCCTTTCTAATGGCCAGCCTTTAGGAAATCACCAGACCTGTGTGAACAACAATCCAAGGGTTCTTACGTATAGGAAGACATTTTCTCAGGGCCCAACTTGTCATCAACTTTCACCTGGCAAACCTACCAATGGAGGACTTAACTTGATGCCAGCAGATCAGACTCCAGAAACACAAGACAGCCAAAACCCACAGTGTCATGACTTTTCCTCCAATGAGTTAGAGCCCGGAAGAGGGACGCCAAACTCTGACCTCACCAGTGATAGCTGTGGAGATGGGAGGAAAGACATCGAGGACAGCATGGATCCCCTGGCAGACGAAGATGATGGCCTGGGGTGCAACAAGAACCGGCGCTCCAGCCTCACAAAACGCATTGCCAACTCATCGGGCTATGTGGGGGATCGGTTTAAATGTGTGACTACGGAGCTTTACGCCGACACCAGCAAACTGAGCAGAGAACAGAGAGCACTCCAGGTAAGATCTAAATAAAATTCTCTCTTTTTTATTCATTTTTCTGATATTGGTTTTTCTGCTTACTGTTCATCAAGGCAATTTAACTCACACACACTGAGGGGAAACAGGGTTCCCCTTCACTGTAATTCTATTGTACAATTCTTGGTTTGACCAAAGATAGAAGGATGTAGTAGAAGTACTTCTACAGTGTTGCACTATTCTGTGTAAATTCAGTATGTGCCTCTCTTGAACTCAAGATGGTTTCAGTTCTCTTGCAGGGAAATACACAAGGGGCTGATACAATAGTATGAAATGTGCAGGATAATGTTGTATTCTCAGAAAAGTGTTTGTGAGGTGTTTGTTGTCAGTGTTGTTATGGGTTTACTTGGAGGGTAACCCGAAGCTTAAAGATGACTGCAATAAAACATCGTAATGGTGGGTTCTGGTTCCTTGCGGTTCCCTTAGCCATGAGAGAACCATGGTTCGAATAGAATCACTCTCAAGTGGACTCCAAAAGCACTGATGGTTAAGTTTCACATTCAACATTTTGGCTTATTACGTTCGTTATGTATGATCATGACGTTGTTTTGAAGTCAGGAGGATTTTAAATGTTTTCTCTGAATTTCAAAAGGTCCTTCTGTGCTGCAGTCTTGGTCTTTAATTTCAATATCATCATGTTCTGGCATCCCCCAAATTCAGTGGAGATCAAGGAGATTCAAGATGTTTAGAAATAGAGAGACGTGTAAACAGTCAGTCAGTCACTGGTTTACGCTAAGCTAGCTGTGTCAACTTTGAGGTGTTTTTTGGGTTTTTGATGATCAAAATTGAAAGCTCAGTTTGGAATTGATTGTTGATTTAGAATAAAAATCGTGATGCCGCTGACGTATTCGCCCCATCATTGTTCCCTTGTCTAAAGTTCTGGCTGATGAATCCAAGTGGGGTTTTTTTCTGAAAATGGAACAACTACCATAACCCAAAAGGATTTCTTCACTTTTGTGACCATTTTCCCGAAACCTAGCGTTGATATGGAGCCGCAATGGAAACAAAAAGTCGTGAGGAGATGTTTTCAGGCTTTATTGAGGTGGTTGAATCTGGGAGATGTGTAAGGAGTGTTCTAAGGAGAATTGCCGTCTCTTCTCCGTTCACCTCCTCTCTTCCTTATTCTGTCTGGAAATGTTTCGGGTCGTGCTGAGGTGGAGTGAGGATAACACACCAGCGGTATCCTGTTGGTTTCCCCCCAGAAAATTAGGAAAATGGAGGCAGAAAGGAAATCCGTCTCTTTTTCTTCCCATCTTTATAGATTTATCTCAGTCTGTTCTTTTCCTCTCAACACCTTTTGCTGCTCTAT
Source organism: Diplodus sargus (assembly GCA_903131615.1). Classification (NCBI taxonomy): domain Eukaryota; kingdom Metazoa; phylum Chordata; class Actinopteri; order Spariformes; family Sparidae; genus Diplodus; species Diplodus sargus. The sequence continues at coordinate 41,131 of CAEMYA010000616.1, forward strand.
TTCTGTTTCTCTGCCTCTCCGTTTGTTGTCTGCTCTCGCTTCTTGTTGTTCCTCTGTTTCTCTTCACCACCTCGTCCCCTCGAGATCCCCCTTCAACTCAAATTAAATCTCTCCTCCTCCCCCTCTTCATCCTCCTCTCCCATCCCTCGGCAGATGGAGGAGGAAGCAAAGTCGTACTTTTAATGAAATCCACCTCTTCCTCCTCCTGTTTTTCCTCTTCTTCCTCATCCTTGGAGCCCCAGATTAGCCTTGACTACATCAACCACACAGACACAGAGCCTCCTAATGGAGGCCGGCTTATACTGAGTTAAGAACAGATAAATTATGAACTACATTTCCCATCAAGCAACGATTCTTTATGTGAACTGCTGGACTTCAGTAAGGTGACAGTGATCATGAGGCGAACACCAGAAACCAAAATTTGACTTTCTTCATGAGGAGTCAAGATTCTCTAAATCTGCTGTTTTATTTTTTAAGTTCATGACTGATTCTATTTAAAAATCCACTATCGTCACGTGTATGTCCTGACAACTGTCGTTTACAGTTTCAAAGTCTTCTTCAAATAGATAGTGGTATTTTACAGCAGCAGCTCGACTTGGTCCTGGTGTCTTTATGCAGGTTCTGGTTAGACAAGTTCAGATAATATTCACTCAAACTAAAACAACAAGTAGCCGCCTTCAGTGACTCAACATGAACGATAGAGGCTAGAAATTCAGTTTGTTACAAAGATCTTTGGCAATGTCATCACTTCACTTCACTTCAGTTCAGTTTTTCCTCCACAAGTGAACCGTCCTCTCAAAGAAATCAATAAAGGACCATCAGAAACATCGGACAGTGCAGCTGCAGGCTAACGCTACGCTAGCCGTGTCCTCGTTGAAGTGCTTTTTTGTGGATCAGCAATTTGTAAATTTCGTCGGTGCTGCATTTGAATTTGATCATTAAAGTTAAAGGCTCATAAACACGTGTCCAAAATAAAACTCTTAAAATATGCCGATCACTACATTTGAAGTATATAGTGAGTCATGATTTAAATAAGTTTCTGGACAAAAACTGAACAACGTTCAATAAATATTTCAGTAACAAATTTAAAATATTATATTTATATATGGTATGTGAACGATCTCTCTTCGCTGTCTTCCTCCTCTGAAGTGTTTTCTGGACAGAAAGCTGAGCTGTCAGGGTGGTTTATTCCCTCTGGAAGGCCGTTTGCTCGGCCGGTCGTGGCTTCTGGAGGAGGGTGGTGCTGGTGGGGGTGCTGGTGGAGGTGCTGGTGGAGGTGCTGGTGGAGGTTACTGCACAAATTAACTCACATTTCGCCTCTACGCCCTTGGGTGCTGCCGGCTCCGAGTGGCAGCGTTGGATGGATTTGTAGATCGTTTCATGGGCCATTAATTTTTAAAATGGGTTTGTGGTCAGGGCAGAGGGAGGTGAGCGAGAAATGCTGGCCTGTCAGGGAGCGCACAGGGAGTGGTTACCAATGGTTACCAGTGGTTACCAGCGGTTACCAACGGTTACCAGGTCTAGTTCATCTCAGTATGTCGGGCAAACGTCCTGGAAAATGTCTCTTGATTTAAATGGAGGTGAAGGTGAAAAGTGTTTCCTGGTTGACCTTTTTTTGTTTAAGAGTGAGACATCTCAACACAATCGGTTGTATCTTTGTTTTCAGATTTATTTCTATTTCAGATATAATTATATTGTTTCTACGTGAGAATAATAGATGAGTTGTGTAAGTAAAACAAGCACTGGAAGAAATTTAGATTTATGAACTGAAGCACTAAAGGAGCTGAAGTGTTGAAATGTCTGAACCCAGCTGAACTGAAAGTGTGACCGATAACTAAAGTGACAAATGAAACAAACCCTGAAAGAAATGAAAGTGGCAGATCAGATTGAATCACTGACAGAAAGTGAAAGTGGTGAAGAGAGTTGAAGTTCCTCGAAAGACTTCAAGCTTTTCCGTCTTTCTCTTTTTCATTTGATCCAGGATTTTTAAGTTATTCATCTCCGCTTCGTTAGCTGCATGTTAAACTCTTAGTTTCCAGAAACTTCATCCCACCTGGTTTATATTTCTATATTTTCTCTCAGTTTGTGTGTTGAGACGCCAGCAGGGAGTTTATTTTCCCTCAGAGCAGCCGTCCAGGGTCACACAGTCAGGTCCTAAAAGTTCATATTTTCTGGTGTGTTTGTGATTTGAAGTCCTGAAGCTTCCTGAGGCTCCAGCTGCCAGAGAAAATAGAACTCACCTGTGCCTGACAGCTGCTGTTTATACCTGAGCATCACTGAGAGTCTGGAGTTAAAGCAGAAACAGTCCAGCTGCTGACGTGAGGATGTGGAGCGGACACTGATCCGTCCTTCAGATATCAACCACAGGAATCTGTTGTGCCAAAGTGTTTGACTTTATAGAGAGCGATGGTGAGTCTCCACCTCCTCTCGGTGTCCAACATTAAAGCCAGTACTGTGTGTCGACGTCTGCTCAGTCAAAGACTTCATGTCAAGTTCATAAAACAATATAATAAAAATCAGTGTGAGAATCACCTTAAAATGACAGACCCCATGTAAGGACAGAATGATTTGACCTGGAGGGTGAGAGGGAAGATTTAGTTTAACTTCAGAGTTAAAACACTCGAGAACGATCAGCTGACACTGACAGAAGATGAAGTGGAAGCACTGACATCAGTTCACATGTGAGCTGAAACAAGTTGGAGTTTCAGTTTAAGCGAAGCGCTTTGCCTTCAATGTATTTATCCTCTTCTTCATTGTTTCCCAGCGCGCCATGCTGCGCTTCTCCGAGCTGGAGCTGAAGGAGAAGGAGGGAGGAGAAGAAGAAGACAAAGAAGACGATGACGAAGAAGAGGAAGAAGGGATGACAGCAGCGGTGGCGGCAGGAGAGACAGAGCTGGCAGACGGCCAGCAGGAAGACGGAGGGAGGGAAGAAGAAGAAGAAGAGGAGGTGGAGGAGGGGAGGAAGAAAGAGGGAGGAGGAGGAGGAGGAGGAGGGTGGGAGCGCTGCCAGCAGAACGAGGGGAGGCGAGGAGGAAGAACTCCCTCTGCAGCCGCCGCCGAGGCACCGAGAGGTAAGAGGATTTCCGGAGAGCTCTGCAGGATGATGTGCACACACACACGCACACACGCAAACGCACACGCACGCACACACACACACACACACA
>CAEMYA010000617.1:0-12479 GCA_903131615.1 Diplodus sargus
CAGGACGGACACACAGAGACTCTTTGACAGGACGTCAACACTGTTGTTCTTCACTCTGCTCAGATGTTAGCTGGTTAGCTGAATGTTAGCTGGTTAGCTGAATGTTAGCTGAATTTTAGCACATTAGCTGAATGTTAGCTGAATGTTATTGTAAAGTTAAATCATATCTTACCTTTAAAGGACTGAAAGCAGCAGGTGAGAGTAAACACAGTCCGTCCTCAGCTGCTGACGGTCTCTCGGTGAGCTTCATCACAGGAGGAGGAGCCCAGGTGAGCTCTCACACTGTGTACACGCCCTGATGCCTGCTGGGTCCTAGTGCTCAACCCTGTGCTGCCTTCCCCTCCACATCAATAACAGTCCTGACTGTTGTGAAACACATCAGACCTCAGATCAGACTGAACTCACCTTCTTATCACAGTGTCATCATTCACAGCACCAGGACAAACCACAGCTTCTCTCTGCCTGCTCACACAGGCAGCCATCTTGGCTCAAAGACCAGGCAGTTTCCAGGCTGCTTTTTGTGTGAAAGCAGTTCAGGTTCACCTTCAGATAACAGCTTCAAAACCACTGTGATGCTACACTGACTGATAACAGGGTGAACCCTCTGGGATTTTAAACAGTCTGTAAGGGAAATTGTCCTTGTTGAAGTTTGAGAGTTGCTGATTCTCTGGAGAGTTTCAGACCGGCTGTGATGAATCAGAACTCTTTCAGACCTGCAGCACAGAGAGAAGAACCACAGAGTGTCTGGACTTCTGTACAACAGAACACTGGTACATACTTTATGACAGTTGTTCACCACCTTCCCCAGAACAATGATATTGTGATGTTTGTGTTGATGGTGTCCTCCAGCGGTCCTGTCGTCCTCTCTACCTTCCTGTTAACACCTCAGGTGAAGAGGATCTCCTCTCACATCCTGATATGTTCTGATCCGTACACTGATACCTGAATCCAAAACTGTTTCATTCCCACAGGACAATAAAGTTTTATCTTCATCACAAATCTTCAAATGGATCAATAATATTAAGACTATTTTTCCCTGATTTTAAAATGCGACCTGCCTTCTTCTGTCTGGTTTCAGGACAAAAACTCATTCTGAGGAGATTTTTTGAAACAAATGTTGTTTCTACACTAAACTGGTCAGAATCTCACAGCTTCTACTTGTTTGTTTTAAGAAAATATTTCTGTAAGTCTGGAAATGTATCCGGCAGCTCCCAGCAGCTGTTGGGCCTAGAAGACTCCCGGAGGAAATGTGATGGCAGGCAGCCTCATAGGGAACAAGGTGGAGAGGAAAGAGAATAAAAGAGCTGGAATTTTGACGACCTTGTCAGTCACATTTTTTATATCCACAAATCCCCCCTTAGATCTCAGGATGTTGCTTCACATGTGATCCTGAGAGCACAAATCCACTTGCATAATCCATAATTTTCATCTGTCAGTTCATTAACATTGGTAACATCTCAGCAGGTCAGTAATCAGCTGATCATTGGCTTAATCTCTATCTCGGCTAAGCACGAATCATGAACAGAGCATCAAGAACAGAAGTTACACAAAGAAAAAGAAAATCCATATAAACAATATAATTATGACATTGAATTCACTAAATACTCCGTCTAAATACTCCGTCCCAGCTCCGGCAGTTCGAAGCCTTCCGGCACCATACGCAGGACTCCTATTTCTGCCGGAGCACGATGCAGCAATTCAGCTGAATTTAGCACGGAGCAGACAGGAAGTCAAGCGCAGAAACATCTGGTTACTTTTCAGAATAAAACACTCTGTGTTGACGCCAGCACACAAATCTAAAAAAAGAGACAAACACAAGCTCCTCTGCACGTCGTGTTGTTGGGACACAGACCTATAACTGCGGTCGCGAGTGATCATGTGATTATCACGGGAATTCCTCGGCCTCGCAATGCCAGCTGCCTACCGTACTGCGCCGTGCGGACTCAAAAAGCAACCGGTGAGGATTGCCGGAAGGCCGATGAGCCGTAACGCAGCGGACAACTATCCAGTGGAAATTCGGGGTAAGGAGGTCAGTCAGGAACCATTCACATGGTCTGAGTGGAGAGGGAGTCAACCTTCCATCAAGGTAGGAGTGTGAACCAGAGTAATAAGAATCACATCGGCTCAACGACTGTGGTGGGGAAAGACATTCTGACCAAAGTCTTAACAACTCCTTCATGTGTGAGCAAAGATCTAACTGCTGAATGCAGGTCATGCAAACAGCACATGGCTGTCTTATAAGCCATCTGAACTTAATGGAGGAGACTACAATTATGCGCTTGAAGGAGTACAACTTCCTGTTCTCAGGCTTGTTTTACTCTCAACCCTGTGAAAACTGCTGTATGAATAAAGTTTATTATCATTATTACACAGACAGAATTCAGCACCAGTGAGCTTCAACTAATGATGACATTAACCGTCTCTAACAAATGGACATCAGTGATGATTCATATTCACACACATTAATATGTTACTGTGATGTTTTGATGCTGTCCATGTTTTTATTGGATTATTGTCTAATGATTCATTAGTTGTTCGGTTTATTGTGTGTTTTTCTTGTTATTTGTGGTTTGCTGCATTTTCCCAATGATCTAATGTGAATAGTTTGAATGTGTGTCTGTGATGGAGGTCTGTGGTTCTTCTCCTGACACATCTGATATGTTTCAATCATCTAATTTGATCTGATCTCATGTGTGCTGATCCAATAACAAATCAATACATTCATACGTGTTGAACAAACAGGTTTGCTGAATTTGTGCTGATGTACTGACTACTTTAACTGGCAGCTCTTTATTTACTGCAGCAAAGGATTGTGGGTATTTCTACCACTTTTAACAAACACATTTGGGCCTGACTAAGTTTGTCCCTTTTTTATTCTTGTGGACATCAGGTTTGAACTCAGCTGAACTACCCAGGGATTGAACCCACAACCTCCAGACTTCACAGCATCACTTCACCATCCTGAGCTGATGAATCAGTCTGAAACAGATCACTTTCTTTCAGCATTTCACTTTAAATAGTGGAAGCGACATCATCAGATACTCGTCCTTCCTTTCTGAAGTCGAAAGCTTGTTTGTTCTGTGTGGAGTATTTGGTCTCCGGCTCTTCGGTCTGTCAGCTGCTGTTGGACTTTAAAACTGGTCTGTAACAAGTGGAGCCAGCGGGTCAGACAGAGAAAGAATTTTGTTGAAAGCTGTTTAGTTTCATGGACGAGAGTCAAATGCAACAAACGTCCTGAAAATACAGCCTGACTTCAACAGCCACAAAACACTGAGAGAAACACAATGATTGTCATTAAAATGTGTTTAAGGTGGAAACCTTTTAGAAACAGGTGAGCATCATCAAAGATTGTATAGTCTTAGGGTTGTCTTTTGGGTGAAAGTCAACCCTAAGACTACACAATCTTTGATGATGTTCACCTGTTTCTGAAAGATGGAAACAGCGGCATTCAAAACTGTGTGTTTAGTCCTGGAGAAATGTAATCTTATTTTTGTTGAACTACTTTTGTTGGTACAACTAAATGACAATAAAGCTTTGAAATATGTAAAGAAAGAAAATCAGATTTGTTTTCTTGAACCTACAACCTCAGAACTGCTGACCAGGCCTTTATCAGCCTGAGCTAGTGGAGCAGACTGACACTCTTTGTTTCTGTCACATTTTACTCTTTTGAACATGAACACTTCAAAACCAATCAAGAATTGAACCCATGACCTCCAACCCTTGTTTATCCTGCTGCCAGCCAGTTGCATAAACCACCACACTCCAAAGTCCACTTCACATTGGGATCACTTCTCTGGGCGCCTTTGATTTTCAGCTTTTCAGTCTGAATATTATAATAACTGCACCCAAACAAGACTCAAACCTACAACCTCAAGACTATTGATTAGGCTTCTATTTGTCTGAGCTACTGGATCTGACTGCTGGTCTTTGTTTCTTTCACATTTCACTCTTTTGAACCTCAACACTCCAAAAAATCAATCAAGAATTTAACCCACGACCTCAAAACTTCCAGCCATGGTTTCTCCTGCTGAGCTAACAGGAGGACGAGAGCAAAGAGTCTCTCAGAGGTTTTCACTCCTTCTTCTGAGCAGCAGCTTTATAAAGAATCAGGATTCAAACCCACAACCTCCAGACCAGCTCATCAGAGACCTGAACGTCCTGCTTTGAGCTTCTGCCTATTTTATCTAAAGAGCTGTGTTCAAAGCTCAGACTGAGTCCAGGACTGAAGTCACAGTGTCAGAACTTCCTGCCAGTCCTCCAGCACACTGAGCTACCTGCTGCAGGTGTGTCCAGCTCAACTTTAGTTTGTGTTCAGGCCATCTCAGTTTGTCCGTCTGCGTCTCCATCAGATCGTTGCCCAAACACCTCCAACAACTTGGTCGGACACAAAGACGTTTCTCAGAACAGTTCAGGTTTTCCTTTCAACATGAATGGACGACATTTGTATCAGATTAAAGTTATTTTCTCTTCCGAGCGAAGAAGAAGACGACGAGGAAGAGAAGAAGAGGCGGGACAAGAGAGAAGTCAGATTTATGTGTTAGTGTTTTATTTTAACACATTTGTTACATTTAAACTGCATCAATGTGAAGATATCTCAACTATTTTACATTTACTGACAGAAAAACAACATGATGAGGACACAAGGAGACTTTTATATTGAGCTACTTTATCAGAGGAGAAACATTTCAGTGATGCTGTGCGACACCTTTCAGTCTGATTATAAACTCGTCAGCTGATCGTTTCACAAACAAAGTCAGATTTAAACAAAAAGGAGCAATTTGTACAAGTTTTGGACTCTTTGCTCTGAACATCAACATTCAGAAGCATCCAACATGAGCTCAAATCTCTTCAGCACTTGTTTAAAAACTTGATGAGGACAGTTTAGTTTGTGATCTCTGAAAGTGTTTCAATATTTCATCAGGCTCTCAGACTTCCAAACATCTTCAGCCAACCGGCTCAGACAGAGAAAGACTTTTCTCACAGCTGTTTAGTTTGACGGACCAGATTCAAATCCAACAAACGTCCTGAAAATACAGCCGGACTTCAACAGCCACAAAACACTGAGAGAAACACAATGATTGTCATTAAAATGTCTTTTCTTCTCACAGAATAATCAGACAGAAATGAAGAGATGTTGTGCAGTTTCTGACTCTGTCACTACGGACAGAATTACATGTGTTAACCAACAGCATCAAACTTTTAGTTTCATCATTAGAAACACATGAAACAAGTCAGAGTGTTTCAGGTGGAGTGTCGAGTACATTTGATCAGATTTTACTGTCCATTTACAACTTTGTTCACAATGATTCTTTACAATTAAAGCTGCAGACGAGTCAATGTTTTTGTTTTTATTTTTTATTTTATTTTAATGTTTATTTAACAGGGACGATACATACAGCATTGCCACAGAGAATATGTGATGAACATACGACATCTAGCTCCAGTCTTTGTCCCTGGTCAGGCTTTAGAATAGAATAAAATAATCTGCATACAATAAGTGCAATTATACAAAGGCAGTGGATAATACAGTGAATAGGTACAAATAAACACAGCTGCAGTTATAAATTTCAGATTAAAACACAAGCTAAATTTAGCATTAAACATAGAATAAAGTACTGTATGGACAATGACTTGAGAGAAGTTAATGTTCACATTTCTGCTGCTGCTTGAGCCACCGTTTAACTTTCTTCAGTTCTGTTTGGGATTTAATTTCTGATGGTAAAGAAGTAGTTATGCTCCTTATCATTGTCTTACAGTTGTCTGTCTTTTTAAAGATCTGAGACACCACTTGTGGGGCCAGTCCATTTATGGATTTAAAAACAACTTTCAGAAAAGAGAGTTTTATAAAATTATCTTTCAGCTTCTTGGAATAAATGTTTCTGTTTCTTACATTTCACTAACAGTTGTGGATTTTATTGGAACAAGAGCCAGAATTCAAAACAACACATGACAGAAAGTACAAGTCAACGCAATTTAATCCACAATTTAATGGAAGAAGTTTCAAATGTAAATGAAGAATCTTTTCAATCAGTTTGAATCATTTTGTACAAAGTTGACTCATGAATTTATTCCAAGAAGCTGAAAGATTGATGTGACTGTGATCCTGTACAGACTCAACTGTTCAGCACTGACAATGTTTCTGTGACAGGAGGAGACTCTGCACACTAAACACCACACAGACACACTGAACCAGGACTGGCAAAGAACAAAGACCAGTAGAGTCCAAATCCAGGATAAAGAGGTTCAGTGAATGTGGTGTTGAAGGTGTGGAGGTGGATCAGTGAGTCAGAGGAGACTCTGTAGAAGGACAGAGTGCCAGCAGGACAGTCCACATACACTGCTACTCTACCAGAGTAGGAGGAGGAGGAGGAGAAGGAGGAGGAGGAGGAGGAGGAGGAGAGGTCTGTTCTTCTGTTATTGTGCCAGACATAGTAACAACCACCATCAGAGCAGCACAGATTCCAGGACTGATCATTCCATCCAAACTTACAGGCTTCTCTGTCTCCTTTCCTTCTGATTCTTCTGTAACTCACTGATATAATAACATCTCCGCTCCACTCGACCTCCCAGTAACAGCGACCAGTCAGACCAGTTCTACACAGCAGCTGAGGATATTCAAACCTCTCTGGATGATCAGGATATGACTGATCCTCCACACGTGTCATCTTCCTGTTGTTGTCAGACAGTTTGATGAATCTGCTGACTGTGTTTGTGTCGACTGTGAGCTCACAGGAATCTGATGGAGAGAAAAAGACACAACACAGCTGCAGTTATTAATGTGTCATCAGTGTGATGATGACATCACAGTTGTGAATGAGTGATGTCACAGTGTTTTGATGAATGACAGTAAAAAGACACTCACACTTCCTCAGACCTGGTGTCAACCATGGGACTCCAGCAGGCTCCACCCTGAAAGGAGGAGGGGGGTCAGAGCAGCACATCCTCTTTCAGCATGCAAACATGGACATGTACGGTGGCCCAGAGGTGTCAGGCCAAATACAAAAGCCACAACACGAATACAAAAGTCACAGCACAAATAATGTTTGTGTGATATGTCTGCCTAATATTACATACATACATTATATATATATATATATATATATATATATATATTCATTCATTCATTTTCTGATACCGCTTTTCCTTTTTTTTTTTGGGGGGTCGCGGGGAAGTTACCGCTTTATCTCCCCTTTTCAAGGGGGTAGCGGGATTGCTATATATATATATATATCACGTAGTGCACTGACGCCCAAGGTGCCCTCAGCGTCTTATTACGACGCAGGGGGACCTCAATTGATTCCAATACAATCCCCTACGCGGCGATATGTTACGCTCAGAGCAAGCAATCACCGCGGCGTCTAAAGAGGGACGCTGTTACCAGGTAAATGTTTACCGAACCCTTAAAAAACTCTTCTCCTCATCACTAAATGAACGCAGCAGGTCAGAAAGTGAAATCATGGTCGCTCTGTGGTAAACGATCGTACAGTTCAGTGATGGCAGTAACTAGCTAACATGAAATTCGCGGGTTTGGTCAATATTTCCATGGTAACAGCGAGCTCCACCAATCACAGACGTCACTGTTACACTATGGGATTGTGGGTAGTGTTAGTGCTGGGTGGTATGACGAAAAATGTATATCACGGTATTTTTCAAAATTCCTACGGTTTCACGGTATATGACGGTATTTTTTTTTTTCCATGCATAATCAGGTGTTCACAGCATTTTGTACTGGTTGAGAGAGGAATTACTAGCCCATTTTAAATAGAAAAGGCTGCACATTTGCTGCAAGGTAAAGGCAGCACTCTGGCTATCTTTAAGGGAAGTGTAATTTTCCTCTCTCAACCAGTTTCTCATTCCTTTTTTCCCAAAAAGCGCCACTGGGGTCGGCGTAAACATGTGACGTGAAGCACGAAGTTCGGTGTGAACAGTGACGTACAACATATGTATCGGTAGAAATGTGGCGACACGATATATTTATTTAATTATAGATCCGTGGCCCATATTCTCGCCTCCTCAGTCAAATACACGCCGATGTTAAACCCCCGCCAGTAATGGAAGCGTGCAGCCTAGCGCACCACCCCCTCCATTAGCTGCCTCAAGCAACAGACAGCTAACAGGAAGCAGGTGGAATTTGTCTTCAAAATAAGAGCTTTACATTGCACCCCATTGGAGTTTAGAACTGGGTTCTTAGCGGGGGGGCTTTTAATTTGAAAGTAGCGACCGTTCCTAGCTTTAGCGGACAAACCAAACAGTTACAGTGACGAGGAGACGCTGCATCTCCAGGATCTCAGCGGCTTTACAGTTGCTCATCTTGACGTCCGCGGGTGAAGTCATGATCTGCAATGTCTATCCTATCCATCTTCAACGTAGCACAACACCAGAGCACTACTGTTTATCCTCGCAGTCGCACCATTCCTGTTTAGCAGCGCAACATTGAAAAGGGTCCAGTCTGAAACAGTGTCTGCGGCGCAGCATAGCGTTCCGAACGTTGTGTATTCAAATACAACGGTATGGCGGTATATTAAAAATTCAAATCATAACGAAAATAAACACCGGTATTCGGTATGAACCGGTTACCGCCCAGCACTAGGTAGTGTAGTACTTCTCCATGACATCGCGAATAAAACATGTTTTTCTCAAAACAAGATTGATATCATACTGTTGATATTCAACCTTGCACCAAGATCAAGGTTCAAAGGTCAGCATTTCAAAGCAGGAGCTTCATGAATCTTGATACTGACATATGTTACTCTCCAGGTCGAGACCTTGCAAGCAATGTATTTGGTTTAGCTCCACATGAAAGTTTTGATTTTTTCGTTTCATGGACACACACTATCCCAGGCCTAGTTTCAGAGAGCACTTTGAAGGCCCTGTATATCAAATGAAGCTGTTTGTTTGTTTGTGAGGGTTAAATAATAAAATAATAATAGGGTTAAAATAATAAACAAACAAACAAACAGCTACATTTAATATACAGGGCCTTCAAGGTGCTCTCTGAAACGAGGCCTGGGATAGTGTGTGTCCATGAAACGAAAAAAATTGTTTCATGGACACACACTTTCGTTGTGTATGTGTGCATATATATATATATATATATGTATATGTATATATGTGTATGTATGTATATATATATATACACATATATATACACACACACACACATATATATGTATATGTATGTATATGTATTGATATATACACACACATATATATGTACATATGTATATGTATTAATGTATGTATGTATATATATATATATATATATATATATATATATATATATATATATATATATATATTTTAGGCACAGTTATATTACACAATAATATTAGGCACAGTTATGGAAATGAAGGACACATGAATGTAATTATTACACTCACTGTCTCCCCTATAACCTCAGTTCATGTGAATAATATCACTATTCCTACAATGACTCCTTTGAGTCAAAGCGAATAAACTCAACAAGTCAGTATGTGGGGAAAGTCAGCTGTTATTGTGCTGTGGTTCAGAGTAAAGTACAACAGACCGCTGTAATCAAGTAACACACATATTTTCATAACTTAGCAGGTAGTCCAACTTCCTCTCTGATTTTCTCCAAGCACTCTCCTTTATTGTCTGGTCTCTGTATGCGTGTACAGCAGTTTGGTGGTACAGAGCTCGGGGAGCAGAGCTGAGCACTGCTGTCGGCGCTGCAGCCCGGCTCGGGTTTTGGGTCACTTCCGTTGTGTGTCACTTCCGTTGTGGATCACTTCCATTGTGGATCACTTCCATTGTGGATCACTTCCGTTGTGACTTTTGTATTCGTGTTGTGGCTTTTGTATACGTGTTGTGGCATTTGGCCTGACGCCTCTGGGCCACCGTAGACATGACATGACTCTCATACATAGAAACACAATCTGTCCATCAGGCTGCTTCTCCCTGTTCTCCCTGAACCTCGTCACCTCTGCCACTCTCCTCACACACTGAGAGTGAGCCACAGGATGTTGGTGTGTGTGAAAGAGGACGACAACATCTCAGAACACACACAAACCTCTTGTTGGTGTAGCTTTAGTGTTTGTGCCAAGACTCTCCTGGTTGCTGACCTTCATCTCTTCTTCTTATCTTCCTCTCTTCACTTGTAACTCTTGGCTTCAAGCTATGCTGCCTTTTCTCCTGACCTGAACTGAACATCTGGAGGTGGAGTAAACGAAGCAGACCTCCTGACACTGAACCATCTACAATCCAGATACAGAGTCTCACACTGACTGTCTGTGGCTGCAGCAGGACTCATCATACCTGAGAGTGTCCAGTCTCCAGCCTGGATCCTCCAGTCGAGCAGACAGTTGCTTCACTCCTGAGTCTCCTGGATGATTGTAGCTCAGGTCCAGCTCTCTCAGATGGGAGGGGTTGGAGTCCAGAGCTGAGGCCAGAGAAGTACAGCCTTCCTTTGTGATCAGACAGCCTGACAGCCTGCAGACACACAAAACAACACACATCAGCTGAGGGTCCTGATGATTCAGTGCACATCTGTGTTTAAGGGTTTAACATTTATTAGATCACTAATCAATTAATCAGCACTAATGCAGAGTATAACTGAAGTTGATGGAAATGCCATTAGTTTTGCAAATATTTGTTCATGAACTGACATTTTGTACAGATTGAAATGATGAACTGACGATGGAGCTAGAAGAAAAGTCAGAGGATCACCAAAGTAATGACAGTTCATCCTGAGGGAAGCATGAATGTCAAAATCCACATGACAGCCCATCCAATGGTTGTTGAGATATGTAAGTCAGGATCAAACAGAATAGACTGACTGACGCGCATTTTAAATACATATATAGATTAGCAGGGTTTCCGCGGGGTCTTAAAAAGTCCTAAATTTGACAATCTCAATTTTAGGCTTTAAAAAGTCTTAAATACGTCCATATTTTGCATAAAGGTCTTAAATTACATGTAGTCAGGTCTTAAATATGTACGTTCATTAACCGCTTCCGTCATCGCCTTTTTTTTTCTTTTTTTTTTTTGGAGGAAATGTGTTGGTGAGATTCACAGTCAGCGCCGTGTGTTCTTCTGTCTGAAGTATCTAGGAACGTAAGTTTTATTTTGAAAACAGCGCGGTGGGAATTTATCGGCGCACACTTTGCCAGTTCTGGAACGACCTGGACAGCGGAATCTGCCAGAGGACCCTCAAATTGGGCACACTCGGAGTGAAAGCGCTATCTGGTGTCACAGACCAAATCGTAAAAAAACACCAGTTAGCTAGCGAAGTCGCGCTATCACACACTTCTGTACGCCTTTGTCACCAGTTCCCGGTCCAATTTCATCCAGTTCTGCTCGACCTGAACTCTGCACTGCCTTTGCCGTCTGCCTCAAGTGACATTCAAACCATCTTTGGCCGAACTCCTACATTGAAAGCGGAGGGGCTTTCGATTTTGAACACCCACTTATATATATGTGTATGTATGCATGTATGTATGTATGTATGTATGTATGTATATATATATATATATATATATATATATATATATATATATATAAATAAATATATATATATATGCATATATACATATATATATACATATAATATATATGCATATATACATATATATATATACATATAATATATATATATATATATATACACATATATATATTAGGGATCGACCGATTATCGGCATTTTGACGCATATCGGCATCGGCTTTTTTAAAAATCCGACGGCCGATAAGACAACTGGGTTATTTTGGCTCTGATGCAGCCGAGCCTCTCTGTCTGCTGCCCCTACTCTGTCTCCAGCATTGTCCCACCCACAACGCCATCTGATTGGCTACACGCAGGGCGGGTAACAGCCAATCAGTAGTGAAAGCTGTGCATGCACAGTGCTCACACACAGCAGAGAGGAGAAAAAGTTTAGCCACCAGGTAAAACTGGATTCACAGCCCGGCGCTGTTCCTGGGGGCTTGGCTCCGAAGGCAAGTTAAGGCAGCAGACTCTCTCGAATTTGTAATAAACATCCCAGTACTGTACAACTCACAACTACTAGTAACATTACCGTGAGCCCGTTAACGTTATATAAACATAAGCGGCAGCTCTGCTGCTCGCAGTCCCTCCAGACGAGCCTGTTAATCACTCGCTAATATCATATGGACATAGTCCGTGACAGTAGAAGTCTGTGTGTGCGAGTGAGAGAGTAAAAACCTAATAAACTCAATTCAGTCCAGTTTTATTGCAGGGAAGCGCGTTGAGGTGAAGGCTGATTAGCTTTTAGCATAACGTTAGCCCACCTGTCCGCTTCTCCTTCTCTGGCTGTAGACGCTCAGCTGACTGTAGAAACTCTACAGCTCACTATTACTAACGTTACTGTTACTAACTGAGGCCCAATACGTCAAGCGGCAGCTGTCTGTTCCTATGATAAACACGGATTATTAAAGTGAAGATGCTGCAGGCTATTTATTGTTTTTAATGGTTTAAGCACTTGAAACAAGGTTGCTGGTGATAT
>CAEMYA010000617.1:19702-71385 GCA_903131615.1 Diplodus sargus
TTTTGTCATTGACACACTTTTTTTTTTTCTATCGGCGCAACATTTCACCGATACGATAGAACCCCCGATAGAAATTAGGCCGTTCTATCGGGCCCCGATATATTGGTGGCCGATAATCGGTCGGTCACTACATGGTATATATAATCTCTTGCTCCACTGCGGTGGACAAGCATAAATGAGGTTCTCCATCCTCATTGTTCATGTTGTGCTGGAGCAGAATTAATGAAAGCTACACTGAAAGAAAACAAGTATGATCGCAAAAAAAACCTGGAATTCATAAACTCAGAGAAGCTGATTAAAACGTATGAATATCTGAGCTTATGGAAATATATAAAGGATTTCACAACAAACAGTGATCTGACCTCAAACTTTCCAGATTGCAGTGTGGACTCTCCAGTCCAGGTGACAGTAGCTTCACTCCTGAATCATGCAGGTTGTTGTTACTCAGGTCCAGCTCTCTCAGACTGGAGGACTGGGAGCTGAGAACTGAGGACAGAGCTTCACAGCTTCTCTCTGAGAGGTTGCAGCCACTCAGTCTGGATAAAGAATAATGAGCAGAACAAGAAAAAATTATTTCTATTTGGGTCAATAACAGCAAATTTACTGCATTCTGAAAAAACTTCTCCACACTTACAGAGCTTTCTTGGAGGCTTTGACCACTGGCAGCAGCCTCAGAAGAGCTTCCTCTGAGGCAGAGTATTTCTTCAGGTCAAACACGTCCAGATCTTCCTCTGATGACAGTAAAATGAAGACCAGAACTGACCACTGAGCAGGGGACAGTTCATCCGTGGAGAGACGTCCTGATGTTAGGTGCTGTTTGATCTCCTCCACTAGAGAATGATCATTCAGTTCATTCAGACAGTGGAACAGATTAATGCTTCTCTCTGGAGAAAGAGTCTCTTTGAACTTCGTCTTGATGTAACTGACTGTTTTTTGATTGTTCTGTGAAATATTTCCTGTCTGTGTCTGCAGACCTCGCAGGAGATTCTGATTGGTCTGCAGTGAAAGACCCAGGAGGAAGCGGAGGAACAAGTCCAGGTGTCCATTTGGACTCTGTAAGGCCTGGTCCACAGCACTCTGGAAGTACTGTGTCAATGCAACGTTGTTTTTTCTTGCTTCAGACTTCTGGGAGTTGATGAGATGTGTTGGTTTGTCTCTGAATAGTTGAGACCACCAGGATTTTGACTGCTCTTCTTCTAGGTAGAGACGTGTCTCTGCAGATTGACGGCCTGTTGTTTGTTCCTCTGCCAGCAGATTGACTCCAGAGTTGATGAATGTCAGATGGACATGAAGAGCAGCCAGAAACTCCTGAACACTCAGATGGATGAAGCAGAACACCTTGTCCTGGTACAGTCCTCTCTCCTCTTTAAAGATCTGTGTGAACACTCCTGAGTACACTGAGGCTGCTCTGATATCGATGCCACACTCTGTCAGGTCTGATTCATAGAAGATCAGGTTTCCTTTCTGCAGCTGATCAAAAGCCAGTTTTCCCAGATACTCAATCATCGTCCTGGTCTCTGGAGTCCAGTGTGGATCTGTCTCAGCTCCTCCATCATACTTGACATTCTTCACTTTGGCCTGAACCACCAGGAAGTGGATGTACATGTCAGTCAGGGTCTTGGGCAGCTCTCCTCTCCTTCTGGTCTTCAACACATCCTCCAGAACTGTAGCAGTGATCCAGCAGAAGACTGGGATGTGGCACATGATGTGGAGGCTTCGTGATGTCTTGATGTGGGAGATAATTCTGCTGGCCTGCTCCTCATCTCTGAATCTCTTCCTGAAGTACTCCTCCTTCTGTGGGTCAGTGAACCCTCTGACCTCTGTCACCATGTCAACACACCAAGGAGGGATCTGATTGGCTGCTGCAGGTCGTGTGGTTATCCAGAGGCGAGCAGAGGGAAGCAGTTTCCCCTTGATGAGGTTTGTCAGCAGCACATCCACTGAGGTGGACTCTCTAACATCAGTCAGGATCTCAGTATTGTGGAAGTCCAGAGGAAGTCGACACTCATCCAGACCGTCAAAGATGAACACAACCTGGAACTCTTCAAAGCTGCAGATTTCTTTGGTTTCAGTGAAGAAGTTATGAACAAGTTCCACCAAGCTGAACTTTTTCTTTTTCAGCAGATTCAGCTCTCTGAAAGTGAATGGAAATGTGAACTGTATGTCCTGGTTAGCTTTGTTTTCAGCCCAGTCCAGAGTGAACTTCTGTGTTAAGACTGTTTTCCCGATGCCAGCCACACCCTTTGTCATCACTGTTCTGATTGGTTTGTCTCTTCCAGGTGAGGCTTTAAAGAAGTCTTCTTGGCTGATTGTTGTTTCTGGTCTGTCTGGTTTCCTGAATGCTGTTTCAATCTGTCTGACCTCATGTTCATCATTGACCTCTGCAGTCCCTCCCTCTGTGATGTAGAGCTCTGTGTAGATCTGATTCAGAAGGGTTGGGTTTCCTGCTTTAGCGATCCCCTCAAACACACACTGGAACTTCTTCTGAAGGTCAGATTTAAGTTTACGCTGACAAACTGCAGAATGACTTTCTGAATAAACACACAGCAAAAAAGATCATTAAGTTACTTATGAAGAAAATAAGACAATTTCCCTCCGCTTAAAGTAGCACGTATAAATATCACAACAACATCGTTTTCCATGTTTTCCTCCATCTGTTGAGACATTACAAATTGTCTCATTGATCCAACATGTTAAATCTTTAGAGAAATCCTCTTACTGCTCTGCAGACAGTCAGCCAGCTCCTCCTGCTTCATTCTCCTCAGGAAGTGAAGTGTGATCTTCAGAAATGCCTCTCTGCTGCTCCTCCTCTGCTCTTCATCCTCACCATCCAACACCTCCTCATCCTCCCTCTGACTCTCTGGGCATTCTGGGTAATCTGAATTCAGAACCTTCTGGATCTTCTTCAGCTCGTTCTTCACAAAAGTGACAATGTTCTCCTCCAGCAGCTGAAACAGAATATTATGTGAATGACAACATTTAACATCATGGAGCCAAACATCAGATCTATGTTGGACAGATTCACCACTGGTCTGTAAAGTGCAGCATGGAGATTATTGTGAACGGACTGGATGTAAAAGTAGTTGTTGTTCATGTACAGACCATAAATATGGAGTCCAGGTGTGTCTGATGCTGCTGGACAGACGGACCTCTGGGAACCTCTGAGCTCTCCTGGTCGACTCTGTGGAGGAATCATGAAGAATCAGTCACATTGTGTCTGTCCACTCAGAGACAAACACAAGCTGAAGGTCCTTTGAGTTAAAGTGTTGATGACATCATTGAATCAGATGGTTTCCTCTGACATCACAGTGTTGGTCGTACTGCTGATCCCACTGTGAATCAACAGTCAGTCAGTTTACTGGGTTGGTTCAGCAGCTTGTCTGGTTTAGTCCCTCCAGCTCTTATTGACCCGTTTAATACTGTGGACAGCAACACACAGCTAACACAAGCTAGCTGGATGCTAACTGTCCAGTGCAAATTGGTGAAGAGTCTCAATAACCTTGATTTTGATATTTAATTTGTCTGATTTGTGTGAGTCTTAAGTTAATTATTGACTTTTTCTTTTGTTGCTTTATCGCCACAACAACTAGTAAATGGCGATTTGGGGGCGGAAGGCCCGGGGAGTGGACATTGCCTGAAGAGGAAGCTGAGGCAAAGACCAGAGCAGGTCAGTAGGGCAACAAGATGGCACAGGCAAAAGGTCCGCAGGAGTAGTGTCCGACTGATAGGGATTTTTTGGCCCAATAAGGACAGCCGATATTAGAGGAGGTGCAATCACCGATAGCTGATATGCACCCGATATAGTGAGTTTTTGAGCTGGAATGAAAACAGGCCTTGGATTGTGCATAGATTTTGCACCCATATGATGATGCAATAGTACAGTCACAGTGACAGTAGTACAGACAGATGCTTTATTCAGGACTTTGAACATTTAACATAATTTGCTCCTTTTTTCAGCCATCTGTGTAGTACAGGAAAGAAAACATTTATATTATCTAACCTATGCATTTTTAAATTTGTAAATAGAGAACCATTCATTTCACTGTGTTAATTCATATTTGCAGGCAAAACAGACGGCACAGCGATCTCAGCTGTCTACAGCTGCTGCTGTTATTGTTTTTAACAAAGACGAAAACAGCGATGATTGCTGAAAGGCAAAGCCCGTGTGGCGCTGGCAGCGGCCACAAATAAGAGACACCAGCGCTGATGAGGAAGTGATGCGGCACACTCGTAGCCTTGATGTTAAATATGCCTGACGTTACCTGATTTATTGTGTTATCGAACAGACATGGCCAACGTTTCGACCTGGAGGTCTTCATCAGGGCAAAATAACAAAACAAAGAGTTTAAATAGATGCGGGTGGCGAGTTGATGCGGTGGTTGTGTCCACACACCCGCGTTGGTTTATGTGACTAAAGGAGACATTTCGCCGCAGGAGGGAGCGGAGCGTGGATGCGATCTCCTTCAACCATGCACAGAAAAAGGGAATGATAAAAAAAACATGTCGTTCATTCTTCCCTTCCATAAACCAACCCAGCTGTGGACACAGACAATCAAACCAAGCCAAAATGATGACGATAAAAAAAAGTAATCCTGCGTCGTGTCGGGGAGTCTAGTGCTTTCTTGGTTCAATCCTTTTAGCATTGTATTTGTATTAAACTGTACCCTTCGGTGCTTTTGTGCAAAATTTTAATAACGTATTCAATCAATCAAAAGTTACTATAGCAAGCGTGTAGTGCGGAGCGTTCCGCGCTGTGTCACAAACTAGGCAAATGAACACAGGACAATCCAGTCCACAGTTATACAGCCATTGTGGCTTGTGGAAAAGAACAGAGCATGAGACTGAAGACAGTTCACCAGGATTGAGGCTTGATGCCTGTGAAGCAGCAGGACTGGAGGTGGGCAGCTGGAGGTCTGATTGTAGTTCGGGTAAGGCTGCAAACTGGAGGTCTGTCTGAACATCAGCAAGGATCGATGACAGAGGATCAGGAGTTCATAACATCCTGGATATATGCTTAGTTTATTCTATTTTGCTTTATTTTTTATCTTCGTCAACTCTTACCTCACCCTGCCGCTCATTGCAACACTGATTATTTCCTCTGCTGTTGTGCCAAATTTGATTTCTCCTACAGGGAATCAATAAAAGTTCATCTTATCTCATTCTAAATGGTGAGGGAACTAATTCAGACACAGAGACAGACAGGTAGAAAACAGAAAAGGCAGCAACAAAGGAAGGCAGAGAAAAGTCCAAAGGGCAGATCAGTCAGAACAGGTGAGAAACGCAGGAAACACAGGAGCAAAACAGACGCACCAGAGATCAGTGAGGGGAAAACACTGGCTTCATGGTGCGTTCCTTTACAAGTCGGAGGTCAGTATTCACAACTTCCAATCTAAAAGCTTCCCAGTGGATCTGATCGAAAAAAAATTGACGCTCGCAGCAAACAGGTGTTTAAATGGAAAGTCTGTGAACTTCAGATTAACTACAGCAGCTGATTTAACAGTTGAGGACACTTTAAGAAAAGACAGGAGGAGTCGGCTGCTAACACATACTGTCAAAGACTGAGACTGAGCTCAGATCAGCTGAATCAAAGCAAGAATAACAACTACACACTGTTTTACTGCACGTGTCACAAACAAACACTATATGAAATCAAACATGAAGAAGAGGTTAACAGTAATTGTTCACTTTGTGCACCGTCGTCCTGCTGTGATGAACTCATGAGACACAGAAAAAGAGCAGAAAACAAACAAAGGGAGGAAGTGAGAAGTGAAACACAACACGTGAGGATAGAATAGGGCATTTTTCTCTTTAACTTGCTCTGCCGCTATTTTTTTTTTTACATGTTTACAATGTTTGGTAACTGTTTGATTATTTTGTCTAAAGAAAGTCTGCTGCTTTTAGTCTCTTCCACAAGGTGTAAAGTATACAGTTTATTATTAATTCAACAACAGTATCGGATTGATATCGGGTATTGACAGATACACAGAGCCCAGGCATCGGTGCATCTACTTCAGACACAGAAGCTTCTGTCCATAAAATAGTGGAAAACATCAGGAATAAACCTTCAGAGAATACTGGACCAAACTAATTCAATAAAGTGAAATGAAGAGTTGAAGACTGGTTCTATTGGGCAGCTTTTTAAAGTGAGAAGATACATTTAAGTGAAGAAGAACGAAGCTGAAAATAAACATCAGGTTTCAAAAAACATCTTTCTCCACAATTAAAACATGAATCAGTCACATATTAATGTTATTAACAGCTCACCTCTTTACAGCAGGAGGTTGTTGTTCTTTAAAATTAATGAGACGACCTTTTGACCGGTCACTCTTGAAGGAAACACAGCTGGGTCCAGGTCCAGGTCCAGGTCCAGGTCCAGTAGAGGCTGGTCTCCTGTTTGACAGAGAAGAAGACCACAAGAGATGTTAATTCACTTTCTAGTCTTCAGACACAGAAGCTTCTGTCCATAAAATAGTGGAAAACATCAGGAATAAACCTTCAGAGAATATTGGACCAAACTAATTCACTAAAGTGAAATGAAGAGTTGAAGTCTGGTTCTATTGGTCAGCTTTCTAAAGTGAGAAGATACATTTAAGTGAAGAAGAACGAAGCTGAAAATAAACATCAGGTTTCAAAAAACATCTTTCTCCACAGTTAAAACATGAATCAGTCACATATTAATATTATTATCAGCTCACCTCTTTACAGCAGGAGCTGGTTGTTGTTCTTTAAAATTAATGAGACGACCTTTTGATCGGTCACTCTTGAAGGAAACACAGCTGGGCTCAGGTCCAGGTCCAGGTCCAGGTCCAGTGGTTTTAGAGGGAGGGCCTCCCTCCTCTCTGTCCTCACACTGATTCATGCTGCTCATCTCACACACACATTCATCTGGAGAGGAAACACAAATCATTCATCTGCACATCAACTGAAATCAGCCTTTGGGTCAGAAACACTCTTGAAGGACAAAATGTCTGAAAGTCGACTTCCTCTTCTAACATTTAAACTCAGAGCACATTATTCCACAACTCACTGACTCTATTAATACATGTTTCACTAACTGGCTGCTACAGGACATCAAACCAAAACTAAATCATGTCATTAAATCATCTGTATTCTGTTTTTTACTGTTCTCTACTAATAAAGTCGCTCGCAGCAGTGACGTGAAATCTGGAGACAAATGTGAAATCATAATTTTAATTTAGTTGTATTGATCAGAAATATACGGAGCCCCCCTGGCTACGCATTTTTTTTTTTTTATCCGATGTCACCAGAGGGGCTCCGTAGAAATAGAACAATAATGTTGTTGTTTTTTTGAATGCGCCCTCTTGATTATCTGGCTTCCTCTGTTACCATGGTTACAGGCCTGGTCGTGCACATCAGCCTCCTCCTCTGTGGGAGGGGCTTAGAAGGCAGCAGAGAGGAAGAAGGACTGACCTGGGAGCTGTGCTGTTCTGGCTAGCACAAACACTCAAGCAGAGTGCAAGTACTTCCAGGTTGTACTTCAGCACAGTACTGGGATAATGTACTTAGTTATTTTCAAATAGAGTCAGATCCTTCCAAAATAAGATGGCTCCTCTGGAGGAGGGAAATGTGTTTGATTATTGATCACATTTCAGGTCAAAGTGACATAAAAGAAGAGACTGTTGATGCTGAGGGCTCAGACTATATGATGATGTCTTAGTAAATGGTTATGGAATCAGATTTGTGCCATAAAGAAACAAACTAAAGTTCTTAATGTCAACCAAAAATAGGAATTTGAGGATAATAAAACTAATTTCAAAAATAAAACTTATAACTTCGTATTGTTCTTTAACTCCTCTAATAAAGCATTACTTAATTTAGGTTCCCTCTGCTTCTCTCTCTGCAGCTCTGTCTCATTTCCGCTCTCTGACAAAAGGCGCGTTCAAGTTGAACTCCTGCTGACTAACTGCAGCAGCGAGATCTGCGGGTGGCTGCAGGGGCGGAGCTACAAACGCTGCTATGAAGTCGGACACTCTTCCCGTAGATGTGACGTGACTTGGCTGAGCTTGCGGTGTTTCCCTTGCTCTTCTGGGAAGAAGTGGAGGGAATTGAAATTCCATTAATGTTTGAGGAAAATCAACAACGACGGCGATCAGTTTTCTTATCTGATGCTGTGGAAACTTTGCTGGTCTTTTCTCATATTAGTCCCCGTCGGAAATTATTCAATCTGAGATGTAAAAATTAGTTGTCAACCAAAAGTTGTGGGCCAAGGGAATAGAGCAGTTGAACTCCTGCCGTGTTGCATGCAGACGAGCGGGAAAGACCCGTGTCAACTGTGTCTTTTGCAGAGGGTGATTTGACCTGATTATATATAATCAATGGCACACAGTGGCGCATCAAGAGCAGACGAAGAGCCTAAATGCTGTCTTACTGTAAATGCTCATGTTCTGTTTTCCCTGTAATGTCACCATTAAATACATTAGAACTTTGTCTATCTGGTACATTATAGTAAGTCTTGCCTAATAACAATACAATACAATTACAACAGTTATTAATTATTATGGAAACAACTGTGCTTAGGTGCATGATTATATCACAGCTGAGGGGAATTTGCTGACTACATTTAACAAATAAGCATAAAGACACATAAGATGATACATTTTCTTATAGCAACATTATTCACAATGAATGAAATACAATAATCAGAACAAGTTACTGAGTCAGATGCCTTGTTGTCCCACTGCACCGTCTCATCACAGCAGAACAGCTCAGGATAATTCTTTGTATTGTTAATGTGACGGGAACAGAAAGGGTTAATCAGAGTGGATAGTACAGAGAACACTGGACACAGCAGTAAACCACTTCTCCATCATCACCCTCAGCTGACAGAACTGAACAGTTTATTGACGACATCTTTCAGGGTTGTTGAGTTACATGAAGGATTTTATAGGTTTATTCATGTTGACTGTCTCACAGCTGCGGCCACACGGCTGTAACTTATCTGAAACTGTGTGATACTTGAGTATAAAAGAGGAACAGGTGCTTATTGATATGGAAATTCATCGAAACACACGTCAGCGTAGATGAGAGCCAATCAGGCTTGCCGTCTTGGGCGGGCTTTATCAGTAGAGCGTTCTCATTGGCTGATTGGTTTTTGACTGACACAGCTCAGTACCTATGTGCAGGCAGCTGGCGCTGAACGACCCTGGCTTTAAAACAGAGAGAAGAAGAAGGTGATGATGACGACAATGAAGAACAATATATGTAATAACTACTTACATTTAATTAGTCTTTCTTGTTGCGGATTCTTATTCTTGTTCTTCATTGTTGTCGTGGTCATCTTCTTCTACCTACACAATAGGTACTGAGCTGTGTCAGTCAAAAACTAATTAGCCAATGGGGACGCTCTGCTGAAAAAGCCCGCCCACCCGAGAGGTTTGTGCCAAAACTGCAAACAGACAGTCAGAGAGAGCAGAGAGACGCAAAGTCTGAGCTCTAGAGAGAGAAGCAGAGGGAACATAAACTAAATAATGCTTTATTAGAAGAGCAAAAGATCAATACTTTACACTATTTGACAAATTATTTGATTGCAAGTTATACGTTTTCTTTTTGAAATTAGTTATATGTTCTCTAAAATTCCTGTTTTTGTTTGACACTGAAGAAGTTTTGTTTGTTTCTTTCAGCACAAATCTAATTCCATAAATGTTGGGCCACATTCATGTGTTTGGACTCATTTGAATTTCCAGGATAACAAGTATCTGATGATTATGAACAAGAATCTGAACACCAACATATAATAAGTCACATCAGCTACAGTCAACAGCAGCAGGGAGAGGAGGAGGGACAGGAAGTCCCCAGACTCCCTTGAGAAATCGCTCCATTTAGTGAGTTGTTGAGTTAACAGAACCTTTATAAACCATCTGAAACGCTGTTAATGTTAATGATTGATCTTAATGATTCGGGCCTTCTTGTAAATTCGGCCTATGTTACAGTCTCGTTTTAGGGGGTGCTGCAGCCCCCTCAGCACCTCCAGCTCCCGCATCCAGGCCAACAGCTGCTCTGCAGCCGCGTTTAGTGCGTCAGACAGCGGGAGAGCGGCGGCTCGTCTCGGCCTCCTCCACAGGCTGATTCAGGCAGGAGAAGCTGCCTTCAGTCATCAGTAAGTGGAGCTACACAGTGACAACCACTCTGTGTTCACACACTGACCAACTCACTGCACTTCTACTCTCATTACACAGGCTCAGCGGGTATCGACACGAAATGGCGGGTATTCTTAACAGCAGTTGTTTCTCCTCCGTCGTCCCGAGTTTAAACTTAAAGTTCGTCGACAAATAAACAACCGAGCTTCACTTCTGTGCCGTTTCCGGTGTAACAATGAAAAGTAGAGCTTGTGTCAGCGAGTCGAACATGTCAGATTCATTACATTACCTTCAGCTGGAGGTTCAGACGGAGAAACTATCTGCGACACACCTGTCCGAGAAAGTGAAAGTAAACTGTGAGGAGGAAACAGACAGAGAGGCGTGTGACTGACAACGAGGTCAACATTACGTGAATTCTAACACGTTAACGGCGCGTGAAAAATTGACCTATTCAGATCCACTAATCAACTGTTGTATACTTTGTGGCAAGTAGAAGTGCATTTACTCAGGAAATGTAGAGCATGATTAAATGCAAACAGTTATCCACAATGTGTCAATTTAATCTATTTTTCTCATGTTATGTTTTTATCTATTTTATCTTTCACTCCTTCATAAAGAACAAACTTCTCTGTCTATAAAATGACCAGGCAAGTTAAAAACAAGAACATTTTGCAGGCTGGTGACTTTAAAGTAGATAACAGTGAACAAATGAGGTGAATAGATGAGGTGTCTGCTGACATGTTGAATGTCTGTATGACTGTAGCAGTGAAATGGCACAGGGGGCCCAACAAGCCAGGATACGACCCAGCGGAGGAGCTAGCACTCCATTTGAATAAAGGGAGGCCAGTGATGGAGGGGATCCAAGGAGGGACAGTAACAGACTCTGTCCCAGCCACAGAAACTGGCCGCTTCATACAAGGTACATACTGCAGTACTACTGCACATGGAACACAATCAAATAAATATATTATACTGTCTGACTTTGGATTTCCTTACAGTGTCTGGAAACACAGTTACACTTTTGGAGCCAGCAGAAGATGATCCGGTTAGTAAATTGTATTGAAATCACAGGGTGGGTATGTCCTGTGAAGTCTTAATTCAAGTTCTCTCAATACATGTAGGTATATGGCAGGTGAAGGCACATCTGCAGCTGCAGAA
Source organism: Diplodus sargus (assembly GCA_903131615.1). NCBI lineage: Eukaryota > Metazoa > Chordata > Actinopteri > Spariformes > Sparidae > Diplodus > Diplodus sargus. The sequence goes on from CAEMYA010000617.1 coordinate 30,958, forward strand.
TGCACTTCTGCAGATGAGGAGACTGTCACTGGACTCAAGAAGGCTTGAGGTATGTCAATTTTATGGAAATATCTTGCTCATTTAGTCCGTAAAGTATGAAGTCAGTGATGTGGTGCTAATAGAAAATATGTGTAACAGGACCCAGATGCTGCACAGTCTCCTAAGCAGCCTGGTAACATTGTGAGTATTGGATAAAGTAAATCTACATTTTGCGCAAATCCTGCTGTGCTATTGACATTTCTTTTACAGACTTCACAAACCGGCAGACTATACGCGAAGCACCCGGAGAAACAGATAGAGCTGGCAGAAGTTAAAATCAAATTGAAGAAGAGAAAGGTCCAGGAAATGGAGCTGGAGCTTGAGATTAAATGCCGGACACTCAGGAAACTGGACCTAGAAATCCAGAAACGAGAAAGAGAAGTGAGTATTTCAGTGCACACAGCAACCATAACTGCAATACAGTGTTTTAATCTGTGTTGCTTTTGCTCTCTCTATTCCAGGATCCAAGCAATCAAATGACAACCAAGACAAATGAGGACTGCCAAATAAAAAAATTAATAAAGGAAACTCCCACTTGCAAAAAAGCTCAATGTAAAACAGACCATCTGTGGTACAGTGAGAGCACGGCTACATAAATATCTTAGTCCATCACCTGATAGATAGATAGATAGATAGATAGATAGATAGATAGATAGAATGAATATGTAGCTGTATATGTAGTTATATAGCAATATAACACTTGGCCTGAGTAATACTACCAGTTGAATCAATATAAAAAGACTGTTGCAATCACAAACAGCCAACAGATTTAAATGAAATGAGAAATGACGATATATATGTAATATTTTAATGCAGAATAATTAAAATGATGCAACATACTTAGACCTTAAACCTTAAACCTGGACCTTGAGTCTGTTAATAAAGATTAATAATAATAATAATAATAATAATAATAATAACAACAATGACCATGGACATGCTGTTAAACACAATAATTCCTCACAGGATCCATGGTGGAAATACAGGTGAATCACTAGGATTAATTTTAGCCTGGCTGTTAGCCTGGTCTGGAGCAGGCTAGCTGCAGAGTATAAATCATCATAATAACTTGGCCGGGTTAAGTTTGACCTGCTTTCATGCAACCGACTTGAGGCTAAATTCAGCCAGGAAAACCAACATATCTCGGCTTAATCCCTTATCTTTGTTTTGTGCAACGGGCCCCTGGAGACAAATGTGAAAATGTCTTCTGACAGAAAAGAGACAGTGGACTGATCCAGGACCTGTCTTCACTGATTTGCTGGAAGGAAAGTGATGTCATCAGTGTGATGTTTATTTAAAAATAAAAGACTTTTGTCTCACAGTAACACCAGTGACTCCAGAGGACGATCTCTCACTAGATGACGTCATGACGCTGTGGTGGAGTCAACACACACGTTTCTCTGATATCTTTTAATCTAAAAGAGTCAATCTGGTCATCTGTTGTTTATTTAAAACATTTATCTGCAAAGTAAAAATGAGAATCTCTTCCTCTGAGAAGTAATCAGGAGCAGAAATACTCCAGTAACGTAACGGGCACTTAAGTACTGACACTGAGAGCCACGTGTTACTGCTGACTGTTGCTCAGTGATGAAGTTATATTTGTATTAATGAAATAAAGCTTCAGACTCCTGGATGTCCTCTTACTGCCTCCTCATCAGTCCTGGACTGTAAATACAACCACAGATTATTCACCGACACCAACAGCTGCTCTGCAGCCGCGTTTAGTGCGTCAGACAGCGGGAGAGCGGCGGCTCGTCTCGGCCTCCTCCACAGGCTGATTCAGCAGGAGAAGCTGCCTTCAGTCATCAGTAAGTGGAGCTACACAGTGACAACCACTCTGTGTTCACACACTGACCAACTCACTGCACTTCTGCAATTTGACTATTGAAGTTGTGTTGGGCCCAGAAATGATGCAACACGTCTTCCCCTCGTGTGAATGCAGGTGTGACTGTTTCAAACTCTGATGGAGGTTTTGCTTCGTCCTCTGATCTCATCAGGAAAATCCGGTCACCAGAAGAGGAAGAAGCACCGTGACAGTGAGCAGTAAACATTAGTTCATGTTCCAGCCTGCAGCTTCTCTCTCGTCAGTCTATCCTGCTGAGCCGGACACTGCAGTACTGAGCTAATTTCACCTGTAGAAGTAAGTACAGCAGACAAATCCTTCAAAATAAAAGTGTGTCAGTTGATGTAGAGTAAATGTGTTTGATCTGATTATTGATCACATGTCAGTGGACAGAGACAGAAAGAGGCGACACTTCCTGTTGGAGGAGTGTTCACAGCTCTGACAGCTCATTTAGAGACACACTTACATTTTCATACTTTCATTACAAAATAAAAGCTTTCATCTGCTCACCATCCTCTGAATGCTGCTTCCTGCTGTCTGCACATCAACTACTGATGACCAACTAACTCCTGGAGCGGCAGATTGTTGCTGTTTCTAGTGTTGCTAAGCTAACGACAACTTGTGTTCGCGAACCAAACATTTTAAATGTGTTACATTACCTTCAGCTGGAGGTTCACACGGACACGACTGTCTGCACCACAACCATCACAGTGGATGAGACTTTGGACCGGCGCAGCCCGAAGATGCTGTTAGAGTTACACATTAATGACATCATATGAGTCATATCTGTGAAGTGTCAGTGAGATCTGATGACTTGTGTGTTTAATGAGAGTGAAAAGCTCAAATACAAAGCAGCTTTAGTGACTTTTACAGAACAACATCACTTTAACTGACTGTTAGATTATATGAGGTCACTACACAACAACTCACACACAACTCACAAGTTGTCATGAAAAAACATGCAGGTGAAAGATTTTTTTTAACTAGAACTTAGTCAAAGTCTCAGTGAAGCTACACGTTAGTGTTTGTGACTGTGATTCAGTTCAGGTCCAGTTTGAATGAAGTGAGTTTGTCGACGAGTTAACGAGCAGATTAAACTGATCTCAGTTCAGTCAGAGAGAGAAACTTGAGCTCTCTCAGTTGTGCTGTATTACAGTTGTTCACAAGCCTTACCCAAAACAGTGATCCTCTGATGTGTTGATGGTGTCCTCCAGTGGTCCTGTCGTCCTCTCTACCTTCCTGTTAACACCTCGTGTCAAGAGGATCTCCTCTCACATCCTGATATGTTCCGATCCATACACTGATACCTGAATCCAAAACTGTTTAATTCCCACAAGACGCTAAAGTGTTACTTTCATCACAAATCTTCAAATAAATCAATAATATTGTTGCTCAATAACAGGCATAAATGAGTCCATTCAATGTGTTTCTGATTTATATAACTACAGTGTCAACACGTGAAGTTACAGAGGACACTTCTAATCCTTTACTGACTGAAATGAATCACTGAAAATAAAGCAACAGTCTGATGAAAAACAGTGGGTGGAGGAAACTGGCTGCTCCATTCCTTTGCAGGGATAGTAGCTCAGTGCTAACTTGTTCTTTGGATTGCATAGTTAGCTGGTAAGCTCTGCGTCGTAGTTCTGGCTGTAACTGATCTGGAATACTAGCAGGATCTTGCATTGCTGCTGTCAGGAGAGGTTCTCTGGGCCTGTTGAAGATGCATCTGGCTGCTCTCAGCAGCTTTTGGGCCCAGAAGAATCCAGGAGAAGAAAAACTTGAGGACAGACACCCTCATAGGGAACGAGGTGGAGAAGAGAGAACAAAGGAGTTTTGGCTACCTCGTCAGTCACTTTTTTTGAAATCCCAAAATCCCCCCTTAGGTCTCAGGATTTTGCTTCACATGTGATCCCGAGAGCACAAATCTACTTGCATAATCCATAGTTTTAAGGAGTTCATCTGTCAGTTCATTAACTTTTGGTACACGTAGGCAGTTCAGTAACCAGCTGGGCATCAGCTTAGTCTCTATCTTGGCTAAGCAAGAATCATGAACAGAACATCAAGATCAGAAGTTACACAAATAAAAAGAAAATCCATATAAACACCATAATTATGACATTGAATTCACTAAATACCTGTTTCTCAGTGAATCTCTGGGTTAGTGAGAACAGGAAAGTTAGTGATGTCAGTTTGCTAGGGTGAGATGCAGAGAGGGGTACCTACAATGATATAGTCATTTCTGGACTGTCCAAGAGTGTTTGTGTTCACTCCTTGGAATACAATGCTGATTAAGTGGTAGTCTTAAAAGACTAGACTTAAAATGTGGTCCTTCAGGCAGGTTTTGCTGCTGAAGAGTCTCACAAATGTGTCAGGGGCAGGACAGCTGTTATCACTCCCATAGAGGTGCAGAGAGGAGGTGGGGCACTCGTGGAGTGATCTGGGGCCTCATTTATAAAACTGTGCGTAGGATTGACATCAAAAGGTTGCGTACGCACGAAACACAGAAAGTGCGTACGCACAAAAATATCCTGATTTATAAAACAGTGCGCACGCACGTCCTACGCTGATTTCCCTTTATAAATCACACTCCACTCTAAATGTGGCGCACCTGTGTGCAGGTCATACCACGCCCATAGTTGCCCATAAATATTCAGAGAAACGCCCCTAATTAATATTCATTCATGACTGAAAGCATGCCGAAAGCGGAGAGAAAGGCGAACGGGCCAACTGGAGCTCACCCCGCTGGATGAGCAAGTGGCGGGGATCAACAGGGAATCCCTCCTGAGTGACGTGGGACGGTGGAGGGGGACACTGATGCCGGCCCAATTCATTCTCACTCGGTTCTCTTATAGCAACATGAGTGCAGTTAGTGGCACCGATTACATTTGGGAAACCGGACAATGCTGCCAATGTACTGCTGCGACAAACCAATTATAGCACTTGAAGCGGGACCGGCACGGCGTGGTTTCTGCGGGTGCTCCTCTCTAACGCTGGGCCCAATACCGCACATAGATCCAAGGGGACAGCTCGTGGGAGTCGGAAACGGCTCATCAGCCACTCATCACTGTTGGCCAGTGGATGTTGCTGGTCTCTGAAGTTCCGCTCCCTCCGTATCCTTCCGTTTGCCACATCCTCCAACAGTGCCAAAGCAGCCATTGTGCGCCATAACGCATTGTAAATACATGCCTTTCTATGCCCATCTATTAGGTAATATCTGCTACACGTGTGAGAATTACCCTGACTGACTAACAATATAAGATAATTGTAGTTTTTATTTGTATGGCAACAAAACACAGTTACAAAGTGTTTTATGTGTTATGCATTGATACGGAGATGAAACGAAATGCGCTATATGGTATAGGATATTAATATATTAAACGGCATTCATATCAGTGTAAACGTAATTTGTCCTACTGTTGTCTTACTATTGTCCTAAATCATATGTTTGCACTCCAGAGAGTACATTTGTTTATTCATTGTAGATTTCTTTTTTATCCATTTATTGCAAATAAACTGTTCATGAGAGGTAAAATTACTATTCATTTTACACGATCAGTATCAGTTTCATACAGTTTCTCCCGTTTCTTTCTTCTGCCATCAGTGGCGCAGTTTCTCCTTACCCCAGTTATGTGCGTACGCATGGGTCAGAGTGTGCGTGGAGGACCGCACATTTTCCCGTCAAGTTCTCTTTTTATAAATCCCGCGGTGTGCGTAGAGAGTGGCGTACGCCTTCTTTTGTGCATACGCAACGTTTATAAATGAGGCCCCTGGTCTCAGAGGAATGGGCACTGATGAAGGTGTCATGTATCAGAGACTGGGAATAGTGGTTAAAATATCTTCTGGGGGAAAAAAAATACCTGTGAACTCATTGTCTGTTTCAGAAAGATGAGAAGTCATATAACATATATCTGTCTCTCAGTGGAGGTTGAGGAACTGACTTCATGCCCAAGGACTAAGGAGTTCAATCAGGAACTGTTCACATCGTCTGAGTGGAGAGGGAGTTAACGTTCTTTAAAGGGAGGAGTGTGAACCAGAGTAACCAGGATCACATCAGCTCAACGACTGTGGTGGGGAAAGACATTCTGACCAAAGCCTAAACAACGCCTTCAGGTGTGAGCAAGGATCTAACTGCTGAGTGCAGGTCATATAAATAGTGCATGGCTCTCTTATAAGCCAACTTCATGGAGGAGACTGCAATTATGCGCTTGAAGGAGTACTACCTTCTGTTCTCGGGTTGTTTTGCTCTCAACAGCAAACCTGATTTGCCTGTGGAAGATCAGAAGCAAACATCTAAACAACTGGCCTGTGGATGTGGTCTGCGCATCGCAGCTGCCCTTAAGTGGGAACTCTATCTTTTCATTGCATTCACTGAGATGTAACCTGCCAATGACTTCAGGACAGACAGGTTTTACCCTCTGTGCCAAGGAAGAAATAAATCGCTCTACAAAGGGGCTCTCTATTGTAAAACAAGTCTTCTAAACAAAAATCAATGTGATTGGCTATGGTGTTGCTATGGCAGACACTCTGTAGCGTAGCTTGGGAAGTACACTAGCCTAACCAGACAGTGTGCTGGCCATCACTTAAGGGGATACATGCACTAATTGGAATGTAGGGAAGTAACAGTCAGACAATTGTCCCTTAAAGTTGACTCGGTCTGAAACACGTGGTAACAACTAAGTACAAAACCTCTGTTTATAGGGCTGGTAGCATGCTGTGGCTCTATCTCCGGCTCTACTTTTCAATGAGGCTGAAATGCAAGGCAGTAACAGCCAGATATAAACTTCTATGTATCACAGGGCTGGTGGCATGCTGTGATTAACATGAGGAACACTTAAATTGTCATAAATTTCTGAATGCAACAAATACGGGACATTCAAATTCTGAATTGAGATTTTTGACATTTCTACTGAGGGCCTTCAATGTGGATCAATTGCAACAATAGCAAATGGCTTAAAGTGGCAGTTAATAACCTAAAATATTTTGGTTAATCAAATGGGTTATAAATACGATTGATGAAAAATTCACAAGTATGAATGATTGCAAACAGTACACTGCCACACACAGGGCACCATATGTAGTGTGTAGTGCAAATTTGATAGGGAACTTGGGGTTAAATTTGTCTTTCAATAATAATTCAGGATTATTAGTGATAATTATTCCATCCATCCATCCATTGTCGTCCGCTTATCCGGGGCCGGGTCGCGGGGGTAACTGCCTGAGAAGGGACACCCAGACTTCCCTCTTCCCGGACACTGCCTCCAGCTCTTCCAGGAGGATCCCAAGGCGTTCCCAGGCCAGCTGGGTGACATAGTCACACCAGCATGTCCTGGGTCTTCCTCGGGGTCTCCTCCCGGCGGGACATGTCAGGAACACCTCCCGAGGGAGGCGTCCCGGGGGCATCCGAAACAGATGCCCGAGCCACCTCAGCTGGCTCCTCTCGATGTGGAGGAGCAGCGGCTCTACTCTGAGCTCCTCCCAGGTGACAGAGCTCTTCACCTTTTCTCTAAGGGAGCGCCCTGCCACCCTGCGGAGGAAACTCATTTCGGCCGCTTGTATTTGGGATCTTATTCTTTCGGTCATGACCCAAAGTTCATGGCCATAGGCAAACGTTATGATAAACAATAAGATCCAATTTGTATTAGATCACCTGTGTGAAGACTGTGGAATTCTGGGAATTCATTTTAGAGTCCATTTTGAAATTCACAATGAACGACTTCATCTGATGGTCGCAACACTGCTCTAAATCGTTTAATCTGCTCTTAATTCCTGTGATGTGATGTCGTCTTCTTATCGTCCTTTATTGGTCCCATTCTTTTATTTATCTCTTTATTTGCATCACTTTTTTCTTTCTTTCCTTTTCTGTGATTTTGCCAGTTTTATCATCTATTCCTTTTGCTTTGACTGTTATTCTGTAATGTTCTTGATTTGCTTGATTGTCAGAGCACTTTGTAAACACTCTGTCTTTAAAGCTGCTGTATAAATAAAGTTCATTATAGTAAAAATCATATATTAGTGTGAAACCTCAGCCTTAAGTATTTCTCAGTACTTTCTGAGTTTTCTCTGGCTCTATATCCAGCATTATTCTGCTCGAATTGGAGGACGTTGCCGCCCTCTGCTGGTGAAAAGAAACCACAGCTGTGGTGTTCTGACACGGCACAATCACTGACATCTTTTAAATCAGCAGGAAGACTTTTCTCAATGCTGCCACCACGCTGTTTTATTTCAACATGTCTCGTCTGTTTTATTATCATCTCCATTGCTCTTTATTTATTGTGTTATTTATGTCTGCAGTTATCTGACATGTTTTAATCACATTTCAACCTCGTAACCTGAACTCACAACTTTAACACCGGAAGCGACGTCATAAGATACTCGTCCCTCCTTTCTTACTGGTTCGGACTCGAGGCTTGAACCCACGACCTCAGAACTTCACAGAACTTATTCAACTCACTGAGCTGTTGAGTCACAGCTTTTTGGTTCTGTGTGGACTATTTGGTCTATGACTCTTCGGTCCGTCACCTGCTGTTGGACTTTAAAACTAATCTGTAACGAGTGGAGCCACCGGGTCAGACAGAGAAAGACTTTTCTCACGGTTGTTCAGTTTCACTGACGAGATTCAAATCCAACAAACGTCCTGAAAATACAGCCGGGCTTCAACAGCCACAAAATACTGAGAGAAACACAACGATTGTCATTGTCAAATGTGTTTTCTTCTCAGATAATAATCACACAGAAATTAACAGATATTGTGCAGTTTATGACACTACGGACATATTTACATGTGTTAACCAACACGATCAAACTTTTAGTTTCATCATTAGAAACACATGAAACAAGTCATAGTGCTTCAGGTGGAGTGTCGAGTACATTTGATCATATTTTACTGTCCATTTACAACTTTGTTCACAATGATTCTTTACAATTAGAGCTGCAATGTTTTCTGTTTCTTACATTTCACTAATAGCTCTGAATTTTATTGGAACAAGAGCCAGAATTCAAAACAACACATGACAGAATGTACAAGTCAATGCAATTTACACAATTTAAAGGAACTTAAAAGGGAGTTTAAAATGTAAATCAAGAATGTCAGTTCGAATCATTTTGTACAAAGTTCACTGATTAATTTATTACAAGAAGCTGATTGGATTGATGTGACTGTGATCCTGTATAGACTCAACTGTTCAGCACTGACAATGTTTCTGTGACAGGAGGAGACTCTGCACACTAAACACCACAAAGACACACTGAGGAACCAGAACTGGACCAGAAGAGTCCAAATCCAGGATAAAGAGGTTCAGTGAATGTGGTGTTGAAGGTGTGGAGGTGGATCAGTGAGTCACAGGAGACTCTGTAGAAGGACAGAGTGCCAGCAGGATAGTCCACATACACTGCTACTCTACCAGAGGAGGAGGAGGAGGAGGAGGAGGAGGAGGAGGGGGAGATGACTGTTTGTCTGTTCTTGTGCCAGACAGAGATACGACCATCATGAGAGCACCACAGACTCCAGGACTGATAATTCCATCCAAACATACAGTCATCACTGTCTCCTTTCCTTCTGATTTTTCTGTAACTCACTGATATAGAAACCTCTCCTCTCCACTCGACCTCCCAGTAACAGCGACCAGTCAGACCAGTTCTACACAGCAGCTGAGGATAAAACCAGGACTCAAACCTCTCTGGATGATCAGGATATGACTGAAACTCCTGCACACGTGTCATCTTCCTGTTGTTGTCAGACAGTTTGATCTCTCTGTCGACTGTGTTTGTGTCGACTGTGAGCTCACAGGAATCTGATGGAGAGAAGAAGACACAACACAGCTGCAGTTATTAATGTGTCATCAGTGTGATGATGACATCACAGATGTGAATGAGTGATGTCACAGTGTGAAGCTGTTTTGTTTTCATGAATCAAAGTAAAAAGACACTCACACTTCCTCAGACCTGGTGTCAACCATCGGACTCCAGCAGGCTCCAACCTGAAAGGAGGAGGGGGGTCAGAGCAGCACATCCTCTTTCAGCATGCAAACATGGACATGACATGACTCTCATACAAAGAAACACAATATGCCCATCAGGCTGCTTCTCCCTGTTCTCCCTGAACACGACTCCATCACGGTTCAGCTGTCAACGATTCTCGATGCATCTCAGTGTTTGTTATCCTCAATGATCTATATCACTGCACACGGCTACTGTTCGTAATTTAAATTCCCCTTTTATTCTGAAAGTTTCACGTTTGTCTACCATAATATAGTTTTCACATGGCAGCTTTAAGATAGAATATTCACTGACTCTGCTGCACACACCTCTCTCAGAGTTGGACAGCAGAGGTCACAGCACCTCCTCAGATTTCGGCTGATTAGCTGGGCTGCTGTAACAGTTATTATTTATGGCTGCAGACGTTAGCTTCAGGTGAAAATGACCAACGTGATTAGTGATTGTTGTGAGGCAGAAGTCTCGTCCAGTTTGTGCTTCACCGCAAGTTCACGTAATCTGACATATGTCTCGAGATGTCCGTTTAAAAACATACTCTGTTTTAATCCCTCTCAAATGATCTCTGCCTCCGTCCGACATCCCTCCTACATCAGTCAGAAGTCCTTCCACAGTTCAAAGCATGGGAGCAACGTCGTGTTGAAACTTTCTCGTCCAGCTGAGGCCGAACAACCTGTAGTCGACCTAAAAGTGTGTGGATAAACTCATTTAGCAACTGAAACCATCTGTCGTTTGCTGCCACAGAAGAGAAATTAAAAGTTAATTTATGCAATGTTGTCACGCCATCTTCCTGCATTTAACACTTCCTATAAATCCTTCACAATAAAAGACTTGTATTATGTAGTTAGTTGAACACTTTTTTTTTTTTGAAGTAACAAAATCCGGAAACATTGGATTACCACCAGCAGAACCTAAACACCACTCCAGAACAGCTGAGAGTGAAACTGATTCAGCTGCTATGAGCCAGGCTGAAGTAAATTACAACAGCATTAAACCAGAGGTCCAACAACTACTGTAGAGAGCTGCAGCTCTGCACAGGTCACAAATCATGTTAATCAATGGAGTAGATGATTGATCACTGAATGTTTTCTTTTGTCATTTGATCTTGCTAGCGATGCAGAACACTGAAAATGTCCTGCCCCTGCAGGCTGTTATAATGATAACCACCACAAACAGCTCAAACTCGCAGCAGTTTCCTCATAACAGGAGCTAAGATGACACCACTGAGCGCATCTTGAATTAATCTGTGCACTGCTGCTGTTATGGTAATGTGACGGGAAGGTTCCACCTTTTGTCATCTAATGTTGTTATTGGACTGTTTTATATCTTCTGTTCCCTTTAAACCTATGCCACAGACAGTTATAGTTTGTAAATTGTTTCACAGTGAGGCACAAATACACTGTCAGTGATGATCGAGAAAGCAATTATTCCAGCATTGATAAACATCCATGTCAGAACCATTCTCCGGTTCAGGAAAGGGGTTTCTGTGACATTCAGTGATTAAATTAATTCATGTGTCACAGAACACTTCCTAATCTGCGGTTTAGTATTTTCTGATCAGATATCTGACACAGAGAGTCTATTGTTATTATTAACATCATAAACACATCAGTAATGTGGTGGAAATTAGATTTAAGATTAATGTTTTGATAATCCGCTGCAATCAGTGTGGAGTGTGAAGTAGTATGTATAAGTGGTTCAACAAGTGGCAAAACCAAAGGCCATGAAATCAGACAGGCACATTTTGAACAGGCACTAAACTTAGCCTTCCTCTCTTCACGTGTAACTCTTGGCTTCAAGCTATGTTGCCTTTTCTCCTGAACTAAACAGAACAACTGGAGGTGGAGTAAACAAAGCACACCTCGTTACAGTGAGCCATCTATAATCGAGATACAGAGTCTCACACTGACTGTCTGTGGCTGCAGCAGGACTCTTCATACCTGAGAGTGTTCAGTCTCCAGCCTGGACCCTCCAGTCGAGCAGACAGCTGCTTCACTCCTGAGTCTCCTAGATGATTGTAGCTCAGGTCCAGCTCTCTCAGATGGGAGGGGTTGGAGTCCAGAGCTGAGGCCAGAGAAGTACAGCCTTCCTCTGTGATCAGACAGCCTGACAGCCTGCAGACACACAAAACAACACACATCACAGATCAGCTGGGGCCCTGATGATTCAGTGCACATCTGTGTTCAAGGGTTTAACGTTTATTAGATTCATCATCCTAGCCATAAACACAAAGTATAACAGAAGCCATTAGTTTTGCACATATTTGGTCATGAACCAACATATTGTATTAAAATGATGGCATCAGAAGAAAAGTCAGAGCATCACCAAAGTAATGACAGTTCCTCCTGAGGGGAGCATGAATGTCGAATTCCAAATGACAACCCATCCAATGGATGTTAAGCTATGTTAGCCAGGACTGTGCAGAATAGACTGACTGGGAAATGTTCAGTCTCTTCAATACATTTAATTATATTAGGAGTATGATCAAGACCTGCTCCAAAGTTAAAGGTACATGAATGAATCCTTACCTGAGGGTTTCAAGGACACAGTGTGGATTCTTCAGTTCAGCAGAAAGTAGATTCACTCCTGAATCCTGCAGGTTGTTGTTACTAAGGTCCAGTTCTCTCACGCTAGAGGACTTGGAGCTAAGAACTGAGGACAGAGCTTCACAGCTTCTCTCTGAGAGGTCACAGACACTCAGCCTGGAGCGTTCAGAGTAAAAAAGACATTTACAGTATTTATAATATCATTGTAGCATATGTGAACTTGCTTTCTGTCTTACTGTAATTTGAGATATGAAATATCAACAAGAATAAATCCAGATGAAACAGACATGAAACAATAACAAGTAGCATGGTTTCAAGACATAAGAGTTCTGACATGAGAGAGAGAATTGAATTCAAACATTTAAGAAAAAACAAAAATAATTTGATACAAACTATGAACTATCTGACCAGAGAGTTTCAAGGACACAGCGTGGACTTTCCAGCCCAACAGACAGATGCTTCACTCCTGAATCCTGCAGGTTGTTGTTACTCAGGTCCAGCTCTCTCAGACTAGAGGACTGGGAGCTGAGCACTGAGGACAGAGCTTCACAGCTTCTCTCTGAGAGGTTACAGATACTCAGTCTGGAGCGTGAAGAGTAAGAAAGACATATGGTGATTACAGTATTCATAATATCACTGTAGCACATGTGAATTTGCTTTCTGTTTTACATCCTTATATGTGGGAGACATGAAAAATCAACACAACTAAATCTGGCCTAAAAAGACATTTAACAATAATAAGTAGCATGGTTTTTAAACATAAGAGTTCTGACATGAGAGAGAGAGAGAATTGAATTCAAATGTTATAGAACTAACAAAAAAAAATTGAGACAAACTATGAACTTTCTGACCTGAGAGATTCAAGTCTACATTGTGGACTCTCCAGTCCAACAGACAGATGCCTCACTCCTGAATCCTGCAGGTTGTTGTTACTCAGGTCCAGATCTCTCACACTGGAGGACTGGGAGCTGAGAACTGAGGACAGAGCTTTACAGCTTCTCTTCGACAGTTTACAGCCACTTATTCTGGATGAAATGAAAGAAGACAGATAACATGGTAAAATGTGGAATTTTGGTCATGTAGTATCAGGGTTTCTAAAACGTTTATTTTGGGGACCCATTTTTAAAAAAATTATATTCATTGGCATTTTCATGGCTTAATATTATGAGTATTATTCATATAAGACAGCTCGCAGATATGACAGGATATGGGGATGAGAAAGAGGGATGACACACAGCAAAAGGACCCACTTTAAAAAAATGGCAACATTGCAACCCAATTCACAATTGGCCTAATAACCTGGAAAAGACCAGATCTGTGCATAAATTAACATTCTTAACTATTTATCATCATCTATGTTGTCTTCAATACACCTCAAACTTGCCAAACTGCAGTGTGGACTCTCCAGTCCAGGTAACAGTGGCTTCACTCCGAAATCCTGCAGGTTGTTGTAACTCAGGTCCAGATCTCTCAGACTAGAGGACTGGGAGCTGAGAACTGAGGACAGAGCTTCATAGCTTCTCTCTGAGAGGTTACAGCCACTCAGTCTGGGAAAAGAATAACGAGCAGAATACGAAAATAATATTTCTATTTGGGTCAATAACAGCACATTTACTGCATTCTGAAAAAATCTCTCCACACTTACAGAACTTTCTTGGAGGCTTTAACCACTGGCAGCAACCTCAGAAGAGCCTCCTCTGAAGTGGAGTATTTCTTCAGGTCTAACACATCCAGATCTTTTTCTGATGACAGTAAGATGAATACTAGAGCTGACCACTGAGCAGGAGACAGTGTATCTGTGTAGAGACGTCCTGATGTCAGGGACTGTTGGATCTCTTCCACTAGAGAACGATCGTTTAGTTCATTCAGACAGTGGAACAGATTGATGCTTTTCTCTGGAGACAGATTCTCACTGATCATCTTCTTTATGTACTTGACTGTTTCTTGATTGGTTTTTGAGCTTCTACCTGTTTGTGTCTGCAGACCTCGGAGGAGATTCTGATTGGTCTTCAGTGAAAGACCAAGGATGAAGCGAAGGAACAAGTCCAGATGTCCATTTGAACTCTGTAAGGCCTTGTCCACAGCACTTTGGTAGAAACATGTTGATTTGCCTCCAAAAACTTCAGACCACCAGGATGTTGACTGCTCTTCTTCTGCCAACAGATTGACTCCAGAGTTGATGAATGTCAGATGAACATGAAGAGCAGCCAGAAACTCCTGAACACTCAGATGGACGAAGCAGAACGCCTTGTCCTGGTACAGTCCACTCTCCTCTTTAAAGATCTCTGTGAACACTCCTGAGTACACTGAGGCTGCTCTGATATTGATGCCACACTCTGTCAGGTCTGATTCATAGAAGATCAGGTTTCCCTTCTGCAGCTGCTCAAAAGCCAGTTTTCCCAGAGACTCAATCATCTTCCTGCTCTTTGGAGTCCAGTGTGGATCTGTCTCAGCTCCTCCATCATACTTGACTTTCTTCACTTTGGCCTGAACTACCAGGAAGTGGATGTACATCTCAGTCAGGGTCTTGGGCAGCTCTCCTCTCCTTCTGGTCTTCAACACATCCTCCAGAACTGTAGCAGTGATCCAGCAGAAGACTGGAATGTGGCACATGATGTGGAGGCTTCGTGATGTCTTGATGTGGGAGATGATTCCGCTGGCCTGCTCCCCATCTCTGAATCTCTTCCTGAAGTACTCCTCCTTCTGTGGGTCAGTGAACCCTCTGACCTCTGTCACCATATCAACACACCCAGGAGGGATCTGATTGGCTGCTGCGGGTCGTGTGGTTATCCAGAATCGAGCAGAGGGAAGCAGGTCCCCCCTGATGAGGTTTGTCAGCAGCACATCCACTGAGGTGGACTCTCTAACATCAGTCAGGATCTCAGTGTTGTGGAAGTCCAGAGGAAGTCGACATTCATCCAGACCGTCAAAGATGAACACAACCTGGAACTCTTCAAACCTGCAGATTTCTTTGGTTTCAGTGAAGAAGTGATGAACAAGTTCTACCAAGCTGAACTTTTTCTCTTTCAGCACATTCAGCTCTCTGAAAGTGAATGGAAATGTGAACTGTATGTCCTGGTTGGCTTTGTCTTCAGCCCAGTCCAGAGTGAACTTCTGTGTTAAGACTGTTTTCCCGATGCCAGCCACTCCCTTTGTCATCACTATTCTGATTGGTTCGTCTCTTCCAGGTGAGGCTTTAAACATGTTTTCTTGTCTGATTGTTGTTTCTGGTCTGTCTGGTTTCCTGGATGTTGTTTCAATCTGTCTGACCTCATGTTCATCATTTACCTCTGCAGTCCCTCCCTCTGTGATGTAGAGCTCTGTGTAGATCTGATTCAGAAGTGTTGGGTTTCCTGCTTTAGCGATCCCCTCAAACACACACTGGAACTTCTTCTGAAGGTCAGATTTAAGTTTACGCTCACAAACTGCAGAATGACTTTCTAAATAAACACACAAAGAAAAAAGATCATGAAGTTATTTTTAAAGACAATAACACAATTCCCTTCCGCTAAAGATTATATATATAAACAGATTCATCATCATCAGACTCTAGTAAATGTCTCATTGATTCAGGATGTTCAATCTTTACAGAAATCCTCTTACTGCTCTGCAGACAGTCAGCCAGCTCCTCCTCCTTCATTCTCCTCAGGAAGTGAAGTGTGATCTTCAGAAATGCCTCTCTGCTGCTCCTCCTCTGCTCTTTATCCTCAGTGTCAAACACTTCCTCATCCTCCCTCTGATTCTCTGGGCATTCTGGGTTATCTGAACTCAGAACCTTCTGGATCTTCTTGAGCTCGTTCTTCACAAAAGTGACAATGTTCTCCTCCAGCAGCTGAAACAGAATATTATGTGAATGACAACATTTAACATCATGAGCCAAACATCGGATCCATGTTGGACAGATTCACCACTGGTCTGTAAAGTGCAGCATGGAGATTATTGTGAACAGACTGGATGTAAAAGTAGTTGCTGTTCATGTACAGACCATAAATATGGAGTCCAGGTGTGTCTGATGCTGCTGGACAGACGGACCTCTGGGAACCTCTGAGCTCTCCTGGTCGACTCTGTGGAGGAATCATGAAGAATCAGTCACATTGTGTCTGTCCACTCAGAGACAAACACAAGCTGAAGGTCCTTTGAGTTAAAGTGTTGATGACATCATTGAATCAGATGGTTTCCTCTGACATCACAGTGTTGGTCGTACTGCTGATCCCACTTTTAATCAACAGTCAGTCAGTTTACTGCGTTGGTTCAGCAGCTTGTCTGGTTTAGTCCCTCCAGCTCTTATTGACCCGTTTAATACTGTGGACAGCAACACACAGCTAACACAAGCTAGCTGGATGCTAACTGTCCGCTGCAAATTGGTGAACTTGTTTCAATTGAGATTCCAACATTGAAGAATGAAAAAATTATTCATTGTGTTTTTTCATCTGTGTTATTTCTACGATAAATTTGAATCTGACACCAAAAAACTAAATTATTGGTTTGTTTTTTATAGTCTAATTGTCCAGCAGGCGGTGAGTCGCCCGTCCTTTTGGCGGCTCGGTCTGCGGTTTTAGACAGAGGCCGGCAAACTGGGGGTCTGTTTTGGTCCGCCAATTTTCCACCTCAGAGGGTACACTTATTTCGGCCTCACCTGCTATATAAAAACGAGGCGGCAATGTGCCAGCCTCTGCGTGAGGTGGGCGGAGGTGTCAATGGCCTGCACTGTTGTGCGACCCACAGCCGGGGAGTTTTAAAACCAGGAAACAGCTGATCACAGCAGTCAGCCCATCACTTCATCCGCGGACATTAAGATGAGCAACTGGACAGCCGCTGAGATCCAGGAGATGCAGCATCTCCTCGGTCTCTGTAGCTGTTTGGTTGTGTTAGCTTGTCGTTGTGTAGGCAAGCTAAGATCGGTCGCTGCTTTCAAATTAAAAGCCCGCTGCTGAGAATCCAGTTCTAAACTCCAATGGGGTGCAATGTAAAGCTCTTATTTTGAAGACAAATTCACAGCCCAACTTCGAGCTTCATGTCATGTCACGTCACGTCACGTCACGTCACGTCACGTCACGTCACGTCACGTCACGTCACGTCACGTCACGTGTTTACGCCTAACCCAGAGGCGGCTTTTTGAAAAGGAGGAATATTATGCCTCGGCTTTAGATAGATAGATAGATAGATAGATAGAAATACTTTAATGATCCCAGACTGGGAAATTATTTAAAGAAAGACAGGCCGGCACATTGCCGTCCCTACCTTGGAGCAAATGTGCTGCCTTTTCTATCTAAAAAGGGCTACTGCTGTTTGTCCACAGGAGGAACACTGTCCTGTCAGAGTTGTGTAGGGATGGACATGAAGAAATGTGAACCTGTCCTTTAATACTAATCCTGCTCAGACCTCCATCATCACTCTGAGAACATGAAGACCATCAGGACAACTGGTCAGACTGGATTTAATGAGGACAAACATCAACAGAGAGCAACAGGACAACAACTTACTGTCTGTCTGACCAATGTGCTTGTTTGAAATTAATGATCTCATCCTTTGACCAGTCACTCTTGAAGGAAACACAGCTGGGCTCAGGTCCAGGTCCAGGTCCAGGTCCAGGTCCAGAAGAGGCTGGTCTCCTGTTGGACAGAGAAGAAGACCACCAGAGATGTTAATTCGCTTTCTAGTCTTCAGACACAGAAGCTTCTGTCCATAAAATAGTGGACAACATCAGGAATAAACCTTCAGAGAATATTGGACCAAACTAATTCAATAAAGTGAAATGAAGAGTTGAAGACTGGTTCTATTGGGCAGCTTTCTAAAGTGAGAGGATATATTTAAGTGAAGAAGAACAAAGCTGAAAATAAACATCAGGTTTCAAAAAACATCTTTCTCCACAGTTAAAACATGAATCAGTCACATATTAATGTTATTAACAGCTCACCTCTTTACAGCACGAGCTGGTTTTCCAAAATGAATGTAATGTTCTATTGACTCGTCACTCTTGAAGGACACACAGCTGGGTTCAGGTCCATGTTCAAGTCCAGGTCCAAGTCCAGGTCCAGGCTCAGGTCCAGGTCCAAGTCCAGGTCCAGGCTCAGGTCCAGGTCCAGGTCCAGGTCCAGTGGTTTTAGAGGGAGGGCCTCCCTCCTCTCTGTCCTCACACTGATTCATGCTGCTAAACTCACACACACTTTCATCTGGAGAGGAAACACAAATCATTCATCTGCACATCAACTGAAATCAGCCTTTCCATCATGTCTCCTGTCAGAACATCAGCTGCTCCTCCTCTGATTGGCTGCTTCATGTCAGTGTCACATGAATGCTGCACTTCTACTGTCAGTCCACTAGATGCTGTCATGGAGCATTAGACTGGAAGTGAGTCGTCTGCTCTGAACACTAGTATAACCAGCGAGACACGACTGGAATCACTGTTGTAGAAACACCAGTAACCAGTAACCAGAGTAAAGTACATTTATTCGAGTACTATACAGAACTAGACAATTCCCCGCCGGGGAATCACGAGAGTGGCTGTGCGCTTTGCCCCGTGACGAAAAAAAAACTGTGAAAGCTAAAGCAAAAACTGAATCCCACGTTGATGAGTTGGACTTTTATCTACATTATAAAGTTTGAACGGTGAGTCTCGGTCACAGTATGCCAGAGAGGTCGACGTTTGAAATCTTTCTTTCGATCTTTTCACCTGGTGTCATTCATTTTGTATGTGTGTGTTTGTGTGTTTGTCTGCATGTGAGTGTGTGTGTGTGTGTGTGTCTCTCTGTCTCTCTGTCTCTCTGTGTCTGTGATTTTTTGACCTAGTCCAATTCACACTCACGTCGCGAAAACATGAACGTTCTAGAAAACTGATTAATAATCTGTGTGTGTATCTGTGTGTGTGTGTGTGTGTGTGTGTGTGTGTGTGTGTGTGTGTGTGTGTATGTATTTGTGTGTCTGCGACTTTTTTGGTCTCGTCCCATTCATTCCTTATGGGAAAGTTTACGCAGACTTACGTCGCTAAAACATGAACGTTCTGGAAAACTGATTAATAATCTGTGTGTGTCCATCTGTGTGTGTGTGCGTGTGTGTGTATTTGTGTGTCTGCGACTTTTTTGACCTTGTCCCATTCATTCCTTATGGGAAAGTTTATGAAGGTTTTGGCGACTTACGTCGCGAAAATATGAATATTTTCTGTCTGTGTGTGTGTGTGTCTGCGTGTGTTTGTGTGCATGTGAGTGTGTGTGTGTGTGCATGTCAGTGTGTGTGTGTGTGTGCATGTGTGTCTGTCTGTCTGTCACTCTCTCTGTTGGCCCAGCTGATCTCGGTTGCTAGGTGACGGTTGGTGAGGGCCCGTAGCAACGGCCGTACCAGGCTGATTTGAGACTGATTTCTGCCTCAAATCCAGGACGTCAAACTAGTGCCATTAAGTCAAAATCATACATGAAATCTGCAATTTTTTTTGACGATCGAGCCAGAAAGCCCTTAAAGAAGACACTCATGAAGTTATGTGGTCCTAGCTTCAGAAATGTGGAAATACGAGCGAGTTCAAAAAAGGTGCAGTTTGGAAAATCCTCGCCCCAATTTACATCGACGTGAATGGGATGGTTGAGAGCTACTCTTGTCGGTTAGAGGCAGTTAATTCAAAAACCGTAAATCCTACCGATAAAGTAGACACATTGAGAGAAAGAAGACACGTGTGGCTACAACTCTGGAAACTATCACTGTTTTTGAGTGACATTTGTGGCCGGGAGCATGATGTAAACAGAAAAACGGCAGAGGAAAATTTTGAGTTTCTCTCACTCTGTCAGTTGGCTCTCTCAGTCTGCTACACGAACATTCCGCCATACACACTCATTGAAAACCCTGAATTTTTCCAAAATCACTCACCGCCATTAAGGGGTCAGAGTTCAAAAACCATACATCGTAGGAAAACAGTTCAAATACAACTCAAATAGACAAGACTTGTGCCTACATTTTAAAGTTTGAATGGTGTTTCTAGGTGAACATATGCCAGAGCAGGAGATGTTTGAAAAACGTTGCAGATTTGCGACTTTTTTGACCTCGTCCCATTCATTCCTTATGGGAAATTTTGCGCAGTTTAATATTAATATTAAAAATTAATATTTCGGAAAACTGAATAATAGCATACCGAGTCAGAACGAGACGCACGTTTTGATATATTTTTTGTTTGTGTGCGACAAACGGTGTGGGAGGAGATAGCGACCGGAAAAAGGAAGGAGGATGAAAAATGAAAAGAAGACGCGCGGTGAATATTAATAGCCCACTAACTACAATTCTGATGTACTCCAGTCACGTATTTCCACTAGAGCTGCACGATATATCATTTGCGCATTGTCATTGCGATGCACATGTATGCAATAGTCACATCGCAGTTTTTTCCAATATCGTGCAGCCCTAATTTCCACTCTGTGTTACTTCATAACTTTACTTTTTACGTATCTTTAAAGTATTTACACATTCAGATGATCGAGACACTGTGATGTATTAATGTAGATGATGCATAAAGTCATTAATGTTGGTGTTTTTATTCCATGTGAACCATCTGTGTTAATACATCCGACATCATGCTGTTCAACAAGGAGCCGTGAAGTTAATGTGCACACAACGACTATTTTCAATTGCTTCACACTGTTTTGAAGAAAGCGTTCAAATGTTGCGTCACTCCATCATTTATTGAGTTACTGATGACTTTTCACTGGCTGTAATATCACATTCACTGCTTTTATTTCACAGGCTTGTTCTGTGTTATCTTCAAGTGTTTCTCTCTGTGTGTGAAACTTATTGAGCCTCTTTTTCATCCACTGCTGGAATCTTCAAGTCACAGCTTGTGAAGGTTTGATTGATTGCTGACTAAATGATGTCACCTTGTTCTTTGAGGTCGGGACTAAATATTAATTCCAGCTCCTCGGCGCAATACAATCATTATTTCACGTCCAGGTTCGTAAAATATCAATGAATATTTTTTATTCCCAAGATGAACGACTGTTACTTCATGATGGCGCCGTCACACATCTGTCTGTCAGGATTCTCTTTCATATTCACAACAAAATGTAGAGAAGTTAAAAGTTCAGTATGTCAGAGGGCTGAGATGTGTTTGGACTCATTTGAATTTCCAGGATAACATGTATCTGATGATTATGAACAAGCAGCGTCGCCTCTCCCACCAAGTGCATCACTTGCTGTGCGTAGGGGACCAAGTGCTGATGGGGCATCAAAAATAGCCTAATGAAAATCCATCATAGTCATAATAATTATAACTCCGCTATTATTTCAGTATATAAATATTAGCCACTTTTTAGGCATGTATATCACAAAACGGGCCGAACAAAAGAGATATATTTAATTGCTTAAGAAAGTAACAATGGTGTTAATAGTCTTTAACCAGGCATTTAGCAAAGTTTACCTAGCATAGTGTCATTTATGAGGTGAGTTGCTCCCACTTGGTTCCATACTTAGGAAGCAGGCATTTCATTCCATTGTCATGCAGATGACAGTTAGATTTACGAGGTGGATTACAGTTACGCACTGTATGTGGGGGTCAGTGGGTCCTCCATCACCGTCTCCAGGTGGTACAAAATGCAGCTGCACGTCTTTTAACTGGCACACGTAAATATGAGCACATGTCTCCCATTTTAGCCTCACTCCACTGGTTGCCTATTCAATTTTGGAACCATTTTAAAATTATTTTATTTGCTTTTAAATCCATAAATGGTCTTGCTCCGCCCTACCTCTCTGAGCTTCTACACCTTTATATACCCGTCTGCTCTCTCAGGTCAGACGATCAGCTGCTCCTGAGTCTGCCTAAATCTAAGCGGAAGCTCAGAGGGGACCGAGCGTTTGCTGTGTCGGCTCCTAAACTATGGAATGATCTGCCTCTGCACGCTGAACAGGCCTCTTCTTTGTCGTTTTTTAAATCACTTCTTAAAACCCATCTCTTCTCCATAGCTTTTGACACCTAGTAAGAGGTCGACTTTATCTACTTGATTTTATTTCTTATTTTGATTACTTTTATTGCGTGGCTTTTATTTTTACTCATGTTTTATGTCTTTTAATTTATTGTTGTATTTTATATGAAATGTTTACACCTTATGTGAGCTGTTATGCCTTTGTTTTTTATGATGTCTTATTTATCCTTCTGTACAGCACTTTGGTCAACTTTGGTTGTTTTAAAGTGCTTAAAAAATAAAGTTGGATGGGATTGGATGTGCAGTGGGACAGAAAATGGCTCTTAATAATGTGAAGTCTGAAGAACTCAGATTTTTTGTGTTAGCGCTACAGCTAACGTTAGCTGAGTTACAGATGAATGTGACAGAAGCTACATCACAAAATTAACTGGCATTCATTTTGATTGCATTTATGTCAGGATGCAAAGGAATGGACCACATCTGCCAGTGAAATAGAAAGACGTTCTGTGGGAGACAAAATGCTCTCTTAACATATTTAAGTTGTATTCAATTAAATGGTAAAATAATGTTGGTTAAGGTTCAGAAATGTAGTCTTGTGTCAGGTGTATCATTTTGCTCTTATTCCTGTAGGTAAGATATAAATATAAAATGTCATTATGAATGATATAAAGTAAACATTATTGTTGAATTGTGTGCAATACTGCAACTCATTCTATTATGCGTTTATTATATTAGATTAAATTTATCAAATAGTTGACAAATAAGTAATAAAAGGAGAGAGCTACTTGGCTGCATGCTTTCAGTTTTAAATGTTTATAATTTTGTCGGTATAAGATTCTTAGTTTGAATGTTTTGTCTCTTTCTATACTGATCCTTTTTCTTGGTATTTCTAAATTAATGCAGGGTCGATGCTGTGATACATACAAGGAGGAGCACATGGCCAAGAGGATGAGCAACCATCTATCAGTTCAGGCACACATCAACCCAGCCGGCCAGCAGGTCTGTAGACTCCTTAACAGAACCAAGCCCAGATCAACCACCTCAACCAGCAGTTTAGGGACAGACACACAGCAGAGAACCAGCTCTGAAAGCACAAGTCCTGTCACTGAGAGTCCATCAGCAGGTGACAATGTAGAGACCTGTGTGACCTGTTCTGTGTACTGTGTTTACAAAGTTGATTTTCCTTTTTCGTTTTATTGTTCTTAGGTGTTACATTGTGATGCTGCTAATGTGTTATTGGAATTGAGTTATATGTTTGGTGATAAAAAGTTAAACTGGCAAAAACAAACGTTTTTCTCAGGGGGGCATCATAAAGGAATTATGCTTTGGGCACCAAAATGGCGAGCAGCGGTACTGTGAACAAGAACCTGAACTCCAACATATTATAAATCACATCAGCTACAGTCAACAGCAGCAGGGAGAGGAGGAGGGACAGGAAGTCCCCAGACTCCCTTGAGAAATCGCTCCATTTAGTGAGTTATTGAGTTAAGAGAACCTTTATAAACTGCGTGAAACGCTGTCGATGACACATTCTTAATGATTCGGGCCTTCTTGTAAATTCGGCATATGTTACAGCCTCGTTTTAGGGGGTGCTACAGCCCCCTCAGCACCTCCAGCTCCCGCATCCAGGCTCTGCTCTGCAGCCGCGTTTAGTGCGTCAGACAGCGGGAGAGCGGCGGCTCGTCTCGGCCTCCTCCACAGGCTGATTCAGGCAGGAGAAGCTGCCTTCAGTCATCAGTAAGTGGAGCTACACAGTGACAACCACTCTGTGTTCACACACTGACCAACTCACTCCACTTCTACTCTCATTACACCGAGTCATTAAAGTGTAAAACATTTAAAATGTCCGTTAAATTACCTTTAAACGGAGAGAAGAAGCTGCTGCGTCAGAGGATCAGTGAAAGTTAACTGTAAACCGGAAACAGCTGGGGGGCGGGGCTTGATGACGCAAAGACGTAACTATAGTTATTGAAAGTGTATTGATGAGTGTTGATCAGCACATTGATCCCAACAGTGATGAGTTCAATACAAACCTTCATGCTTCATATTAATGTGGATGAAGTTCTGTGTTAAAGTGACAAACTGCAGCAAACAGAGCAGTTTATGATCCACCTACTGTGTGACTCAACACACACACAATCAGTCACACACACTCAGAGTCCACATCAGGTTCAGCCCGTGACCCGGTTCTGGAACTCCCTCTTTGTGATGTGAGCGTCCAATCAGAAGGAAGAAAAACAGACTTCTTTGTGTTTTGTGTCCCGTTCAGAAACAAATGATGAAATAACCCGTCAGTGTTTCACTTCCTGGTTCTGGATCGTCACCAGCAGCTGTTTCTAAACCTCTATATTCCTTTTGTTCAACAGCAGCTTTGTAAAGCCTCAGTGTGAAACACAAGGATGCAACAGTCTGCTGCTGTCTGATCTCCACTAATACAACACTGTTACATCTGAGACTTGTGGCAGAAGCGTACGCTCGTATATCCACACAAGTCAAGCTGCATCACTTTTCTGTCTTTATCAAAGTGTTCTCGCTCTCAAGTTCACTTTCTGAAGGTCTGGTCTCCCAGTCCGGTCTTGTTCTGGGACAAAGAGGACTCAGATTTGATGTGGAGACCGGTGGAGAGCAGGACCGCAGGGATCTGACTGTAGAGAATAATCTACTGGTGGTCTTGACGATGATGCTGCGATCTGAGAGCTGTAGGAGGCATTCAGGGACCTGGTTCTCGTCCACAAGTCCACACTGGGACCTGGAATCTGCACACACGTACAGGAATAATAGTCACACATCAGCAATCTGACATCATCTCACAGCTGACTTTACCGGCCTCTGATTGGTCAAAGAAACCACTTGTTTCATTGTTCCTGTCTCGCCCTCACTCTTATTTTGGACTTAGTCGTGACTTTCTCCCGTCATCGTGTCGTCACATTTCTGTCACAAAGTCAACTACCTGTTTGTGTTTCTACTTGTCTGGTTCTTGGACTCCGTCTCAGGGAAAATGAGCCCGAAAGGTTCTGGCCCAG
Source organism: Diplodus sargus (assembly GCA_903131615.1). Lineage (NCBI taxonomy): Eukaryota > Metazoa > Chordata > Actinopteri > Spariformes > Sparidae > Diplodus > Diplodus sargus. The sequence goes on from CAEMYA010000617.1 coordinate 56,291, forward strand.
TCTGGGATCGGCTCCTCCGCCAGCTGAAGAAGTGTGAGGACGTGGTGGTCCAGTTAGAGACGTCACGCTTCTGTGTTCCCTCTGCAAAGGAAACATTGAAGGGGACTGAAGTGGATCCAGAGGGACAGTTTGTCTGTCTGACAGCTGGACCCGGTTCTTATCAGGTGTCCAGTTCATCTGGAAGGATTCAGACCACACTCACCTTCACCTGTATGGACCGCGTCCTGGTCTGCACCTGAAACACATCATCAGAACACTTTGACACACAGACGACAGAGACGATTGTCGACTGATGTCATTTTATCAAACCTGAATCTGGTTTGAATCTCTGACTGAATCCGTTTGTATCAAAAGTTACAAACGACTCAAAGTCAGCAGATTCAGTCGAGACGTGACTTTCTGTCGACTCTTATTAATAAGTCACATGAAAGCTGAAACTGAGTCGGTGCTGATGAGACACGTTTGAAACAAGAGGAGAAACTCGGTGGTGTGAAAGTGAGACGGAGTGAGACCTCGTGCTGCTCTCCACACTCTCTGAGAGGAAACAGTTTGTGGTGACGTCATGAGAAGAGTCCAGCTTTGTGTTCACGCTGCTGCCACGTGTTCAGCACAACTCGGCACAGAACCAGGTCCAGGTGAGAACGCTGACCAGAGCTCTTTGTCTCCTGCGTCATCTCTAAATGTTGGAGCATCCAGCTGACGTCATGGATTAACGTCCACTCACAGTCTTTAGCTCCACAACACAGTTAAATGCTCCATGTGCCCAGAGTTCTGTCTGTCAGGCTCCGCTGGTACCGCTCACAATCTGAGGCTTTCATTCTGTTTCCATCACAACCCATTATTCTTTATTCTTACATGTTATTAACTCTTTAGTTTAAATCAGCCTTCACAGACATCATTGTGCATTTTGATCTTTCATCACTTGAACTGTTAATTTTATTGCAGTTGGTGTCCATCAGTCTCCAAACCTGTCTGTGTTTCCTCAGTCAGCTGTGAAGCTCTTTGAATCACATGTGAATGTGTTTGAGTGGATCAATAAAGTCCGACTGGTTGATTCTTCACACGTAAACAACGATGCAACAAACGACACGTGTCATAAGAATCGAGCCGCGTTAGAAACAAACGTCACAGATTTAGAGAACAAAGTGAAAATATTTGGATGAAAGAAAAGTCAGAATATCACAAGAAGCAGAAAACGTTCCTCTTCTGAAGGAAACATGTGGAATCTGTGCATGTGAAGCTCGCCGTGAGCCTGCAACCATCAACGTCCTGTCAGAGGTTTGCTGCCACAGTCAGTCACATGTGATCTGGACTGTAGAGCTGAACGACTTCAGCTTCACAGCAGCGTTGGAGAGAAATGTCTGATGGCGCCTCACAAACCTGGAGCCGACTGATGGTGCGATAAAGAGACGTGGCCACATCTTCAGCTGAGGAGACGAGGCTGCTCCATCACTGACTTCTGTTCAGTCGCTTCTGAAAAGACACTTTTATAGACTCGCTTCATGTGAAGTCGTCCTTCTTTAACTGGAGGTTCATCTTTCAGTCCTGTTGCTGCTCTCAGTCTGTTGATCTGTTTTAATTTCTCCCTCGTCTCGTCTTTTCTTCTGTTTTCTGACCTTTACTGCTTTTATTTGTTGTCTTTAATCCGTTTATTGTCCTTTATTCTATTTAATGCTCGTAATCTTTTCACCTGTCATCTTCTAATCCTCCCTCATTGATTTATTCTCTCAGTCCTTTTTCTTCTCGTCCTGTGATTTTTCCTGTTTTATCTCTTCTATTCTTTTACTAATTGTTTGTTTTTGGACATGTTCTGTTCTGCCTTCTTGTTTTCACCTCAGACAAACTTCCTCGTGTTCGTCTCCACTCTGCACTCTTTATTCTGTCACACTGTCGTTTCCTGCTTTTGCTTGATTGTCAGAGCACTTCGTAAACTCTGTGTTTAAATAAAGTTTATTATAGTAAAAATCAATCAGCTTTAAGTATTTCTCAGTACTTTCTGAGTTTTCTGGCTCTTTATTCAGCATTATTCTGCTGGAGTTGGAGGACGTTGCCGCCCTCTGCTGGTGAAAACAAACCACAGCTGTTGTGTATCCAGTGAGCTCATATCACACTGTTCAGTCTGTATATATCTCAGTCTGTTACATTTCACTGTTTGTCGTCCTGGAATCAAATGAGGGAAATGTTCAGTGGTGTTCTGAGGCGGCACAATCACTGACATCTTTTAAATCAGCAGGAAGTCTTTTATTAATGCTGCCACCAGCTGTTTTATTTCAACATGTCTCGTCTGTTTTATTATCATCCACATTGCTCTTTATTTATTGTATTAATTATATATGTCTGCTGTTATCGGCCTCAACTGACACGTTTTAATCATGTTTCAACCTTGTAAAGCCCTTTTTAACTGTGAAAACTGCTGCATGATTAAAGTTTATTATTATTATTACACAGACAGAATTCAGCACCAGTGAGCTTCAACTAAAGATGAAATTAACCGTCTCAAACAAATGGACGTCAGTGATGATTCATATTTACACACATTAATATGTAACTGATGTTTTGATGCCTTCTATGTTTTTATTGGATTATTGTCTATTGAGTTGTTAGTTGTTCTGTTTATTGTGTGTTTGTGTGGTTTGTTGCATTTTCCCAAATGATGTAATGTGAATAGTTTGAGTGTGTGTGTGTGATGGAGGTCTGTGGTTCTTCTCCTGACATCTGTTTTGTTTCAATCATCTGATCTGATCTCATGTGTGCTGATCCAATAACAAATCAATACATTCATACATGTTGAAGAAACAGGTTTGCTGAAGTTGTGCTGTTGTACTGACGACTTTAACTGTGTGGCAGCTCTTTCTTTACTGCAAGGATTGTGGGTATTTCTAATGTGTTCTACACCAACACATTTATTGGTGTTATATATACTGTGAAGTGAGTTTATTGTGTAGTGAAATAACTCAGTAAGATGAGATGCTGCTGCTCTTCTTCTGAGGTTGAGGGATCAAATCCCAGCTGGTCCATCAGGGTGTTTTGAGCTTTATAGCATGTTTTGGACCCTTTTGAGACGAGAAATCCGCAAAATCCTCAGCTTCACCAGGACTTGAACTCACAACCTCAGAACTGCTACTCAGTCTTCTTACTCACTGAGCTATTTGCTCTGAGATAATTCACCTTCATTAGAGCTTTTCACTTCTTCTTTTTGATAACAGACTCCAAAGTCAAAGGTTTGAGCGAGGATCAAACCCACATCATGAAAAACTGAAAGGAATTCCTAAATATCCTGAACTACCTGATCAGTGACCCTTCTAATCTGTTTCTTGGAGGTTACAATTCTTTTTCTCGGTGTTCAGCTTCAAAATCAAGAATTCCACATCCTCAGCACTTCAGATCCGATGCTCACCTGTTTCTAAAAGGGTTCCACCTTTTAGAAACAGGTGAGCATCATCAAAGATTGTATAGTCTAAGGGTTGTCTTTTGGGTGAAAGTCAACCCTAAGACTATACAATCTTTGATGATGCTCACCTGTTTCTGAAAGGTGGAAACAGCAGCATTCAAAACTGACTGTGTGTTTATTGTGTTTGTGTTGTTGATCCTGGAGAAACGTAATCTAATTTGTGTTGTTCTACTTTTGTTGGTACAACTAAATGACAAGAAAGCTTTGAAATCTATACAGAAAGAAAATCAGATTTGTTTTCTTAAACCTACAACCTCAGGACTGCTGACCAGGCCTTTATCAGCCTGAGCTACTGGAGCTCTTTGTTTCTGTCACATTTCACTCTTTTCAACGTCAACACTCCAAAAAATCAATCAAGAATTTAACCCACAACCTCCAAACTTCCAGCCCTGGTTTCTCCTGCTGAGCTAACAGGAGGACAAGAGCAAAGAGTCTCTCAGAGGTTTTCACTCCTTCTTCTGAGCAGCAGCTTTATAGTCAGGATTCAAACCCACAACCTCCAGACCAGCTCAGCAGAGACCTGAACGTCCTGCTTTGAGCTTCTGCCTCTTTTATTTGAAGAGCTGTGTTCAAAGCTCAGACTGAGTCCAGGACTGAAGTCACAGTGTCAGAACTTCCTGCCAGTCCTCCAGCACACTGAGCTACCTGCTGCAGGTGTGTCCAGCTCAACTTTAGTTTGTGTTCAGGCCGTCTCAGTTTGTCCGTCTGCGTCTCCATCAGATCGTTGCCCAAACACCTCTAACAACTTGGTCGGACACAAAGACATTTCTCAGAACAGTTCAGGTTTTCCTTTCAACATGAATAGACGACATTTGTATCAGATTGAAGTTATTTTCTCTTCCTGCTTAGAAAATAATCACACAAACACAAACGTTCAGACACAATGACATCAGCTTATGAACATGATCCTGGTGGGCGACAACCTTTTTATTTCATTGTTACAGACAGAAAATGTTTCGTCTCAGGAACAATGTTGAGTATGTTTAGAGCTGTCCCAAACCATTATTTTTCAAACGATTAATCTAGCGATTATTTTTTCGATTAGTCGACTAATCTAACGATTAATTTAATGTTACATGACCAAACAAAAGTAACATACTGTAACTGTCGTTGGTAACTTGTATGAGGAAAAAATACAGCAGTTATAGACGGAGCAGCGTCTGTCCTACTGACTCTTCTTCACATTTCTGCCCGAAAAACAGCGTCTGTCAACGCCAAAAAAACTTAAAATCACTCAAGTGGTTGTGTTGATATAAATCACCGTCAGCCCTCCCGACCGAGACTTGAGTGAACTTTCCCCAGAAAACAGCCTCCATCCCCGCAAGTGACAGAGTCACGCAGCGACCTGTTTACTGACGGCGATTATGTTATAATGTAATTTAGCGCGAACAGCGTAACTTTCACCTTCCACGATGTTTAGGGGGCCGGGTTCTCAATCACTACACATTATAAACGGTCCGCGGGTTTAGAGTGACGGGGGACACCTGGGAAACACACCGACGTCATCATCATGACGTGTACCGTCACGTCTCTTTAGGAGCGGCAGCGCGGCTTTCTGTGTGTGAATTACACGGCAGTTCGTCTTTATTCCAGCGGTGCTTCGCTCTGTGCAACGGCGGTGAATTGATGAACCACTGCTGCGGCGTTAATGCAGTCTCTGTGTGAGAGGGGATATTCTCAGCCTCCTTCCTGTTTGGGACGACGCGCCGACGCAAATTATTCATGTCGACGAATTTACGTCGACGCGTTGTCCCAGCCCTAAGTATGTTACTTTACAGCGGCAAATAAAAAGTATTTACAATTAAGGTGACAGATGAGCAATACATGAGTGAATGTTTTGTTCTTTAACTACATTGTTGATATAAATTAAACACAAGTACTGACTATTTTACAATGTTTATCACAATTAAAGCTGCGGACGAGTCAATGTTTTCTGTTTCTTACATTTCACTAATAGTTGTGGATTTTATTGGAACAAGAGCCAGAATTCAAAACAACACATGACAGAAAGTACAAGTCAACGCAATTTAATCCACAATTTAATGGAAGAAGTTTCAAATGTAAATGAAGAATCTTTTCAATCAGTTTGAATCATTTTGTACAAAGTTGACTGATGAATTTATTCCAAGAAGCTGAAAGATTGATGTGACTGTGATCCTGTACAGACTCAACTGTTCAGCACTGACAATGTTTCTGTGACAGGAGGAGACTCTGCACACTAAACACCTCACAGAACCACTGAGGAACCAGGAATGGACCAGAACCCAAATCCAGGATAAAGAGGTTGAGTGAATGTGGTGTTGACGGTGTGGAGGTGGATCAGTGAGTCAGAGGAGACTCTGTAGAAGGACAGAGTGCCAGCAGGACAGTCCACATACACTGCTACTCTACCAGAGGAGGAGGAGGAGGAGGAGGAGGAGGAGGAGGAGGAGGAGGAGAAGATGAGTGTTTGTCTGTTATTGTACCAGACATAGTAACGACCATCATCATCACAGTCCAGACTCCAGGACTGATCATTCAGTCCAAACAAACAGTCTTTAATGCCTCCTCTCCTTCTGATTCTTCTGTAACTCACCGATATAGAAACTCCTCCTCTCCACTCGACCTCCCAGTAACAGCGACCAGTCAGACCAGTTCTACACAGCAGCTGAGGCCACCTGGACTCAAACCTCTCTGGATGATCAGGATATGACTGAACCTCCTCCAGACGTGTCATCTTCCTGTTGTTGTCAGACAGTTTGATCCTTCTACTGACTGTGTTTGTGTCGACTGTGAGCTCACAGGAATCTGATGGAGAGAAAAAGACACAACACAGCTGCAGTTATTAATGTGTCATCAGTGTGATGATGACATCACAGATGTGAATGAGTGATGTCACAGTGTTTTGATGAATGACAGTAAAAAGACACTCACACTTCCTCAGACCTGGTGTCAACCATCGGACTCCAGCAGGCTCCACCCTGAAAGGAGGAGGGGGGTCAGAGCAGCACATCCTCTTTCAGCATGCAAACATGGACATGACATGACTCTCATACACAGAAACACAATCTGTCCATCAGGCTGCTTCTCCCTGTTCTCCCTGAACCTCTTCACCTCTGCCACTCTCCTCACACACTGAGAGTGAGCCACAGGATGTTGGTGTGTGTGAAAGAGGACGACAACATCTGAGAACACACACAAACCTCCTGTTGGATTTATCACTTCATCTTTATTTTATTGGATGTTGTTGCTGTTTCCTGTGGGCGACCTTACGCTTGCTGTTTGATCCAATGGCAACTTGTGACCATGTTTCTATATTATAGGACTTTTGGATTTGGACGTCAGAACTTTTGAGGTCTGATTCCTGTTTGAAGCTTGGAGGGCTTTTCTGAATCTCAGCTGCACAGTCTGCTTTTTGTTCTTGCTGTGTTTCTGCTGCTTTGTTTTACTGTGTTACTTTACCATGTAGTTCTAAATTACTATTTAATTTAGAACTACATGTCCTTTTTATTCTCAGTGCTCAGGCTGCATTCACAATGTACATTTATCTTTTTATTTACTTTTCTAAATTCTAAATGTCTTTATTGGCACGATGTGACACAAACATGTGGCCAAAGAAAGAAAAGAAGAACATTCTACTGTAAAGACTAGAACAGTAGATGAAAACACAACATAGATATAACTGTAACCAAAGCTGCCAATAACAGCACAACACTAAATAATGTGTTGTGAGGAGGTGCTGCTCTGTTGTTGTTGTGTTTTATTATTTTATAGGCCTGATCTGTATTTGCTCTTTACATCAGCAGATATTAACTAAAACAACAAGGCGTGTACTGAGTTCACTGAGCTTCATGTGAATTGTGCTGCTATACAAACTGATATTATATAATATTGTGTCTGTCACTTGACAAAGAAACAAGTCAACATGGTGACTCCGTTGTGAGGAAGGACGCCCCATGACACCACAGCCAGCAGCTGTTCTGACTGATGGTCTCCTCAGTATGCTGCTAACACACATGAGGCCACTATCAATGGTGGAGGATGAAGGAGTGCTGTGTGCACTTTAGAAAACAAACTACATTTTACTTTGGATTCTTCATGTAACAAACATGTTAGAGGTTAGAATCTTCAGCGGCCTCACGATTCCATTAGGATTCAGCTGTCAACGATTCTCGATGCATCTCAGTGTTCGTCCTCCTCAATGATCTATATCACTGCACACGCTGCTGTTCATCATTTACATTCCCCTTTTATTCTGAAAGTCCTTCCAATCATCAGACTGCAGCAGGCTACAAAATAAAAGCTGCATCTTTTCAGTCATCAAACTAAACCTGTTTCCATCTGCAGCGTCTCTCACGTTTGTCTACAATAATCTAGTTTCCACATGGCAGCTTTCAGATCAACATATACAGACTCTGCTGCTCACACCTCTCTCAGAGTTGGACAGCAGAGTTGACAGCAGCTCCTCAGATCTCGGCTGATCAGCTGCTGGAACACTTATTATTTATGGCTTCAGGAGAAAATGACCAACGTGATCAGTGATTGTTGTGAGGCAGAAGTCTCGTCCAGTTCGTGCTTCACAGCAAGTTCATAACATCTGACATGTGTCTCGATTGACGAAGATAAATTGGCAACAAAACAATGAGGAGCTCCCAGACCAAATTTAAACATCAAACAAGTTTCTACCAAGAGGGAAGATCATAAAACCGGATTCTCTCAGAGCTGGTATGAGCAGGAAACCTGGCTAACAGGCTGTGAAGCAGTTAACATGTTATTCTGCTCCACCTGCACATTGTTTCATCCTGATGGCAGCACGGCAGACACCACCGCATGGACGACTGCAGGAGTCACCGACATGCAGTGGTGTAGTGGTCCCTGGAGAAGTGGGTATACTCTCAACTTTTGCCCTTTTTTAAAGCAGCCAAGAAAAACGCCCTGTTTAAGAAACAGTTAGGCTACATGTAATGGGGCGTTCAGACCGAACGTGATAGACGCGAATGGAGCGTCAACTCTACATTGAAAATCAATGTAAATGGCGCGATGACACGCGATTCAGGCGCTGGCGGCGCGAATGGAGCGTCTGGCACGGCGCGAATGGAGCGTCTGGAGCGACGCGAATAAAGTTGAAAATATCCAACTTTTCAGGCGGCATCGCACCGCGACATCCAATCAGCGACGAGTTCAAGCCGACGACGTCACTTCCTTCACGTACGGTTGTTTACGGTCGCTCATAGCAACATGGAGGAGAAGCTGATAGTAGCTGTCTGTGGGCACCCGGTGCTGTATGACACCACTGCGGTGTTCTACCGGGACAATTTAAAAAAGAGGAGGCACGGGTGAAAGTCGCTGAGGAGGTGAGACTCTCTGGTAAGTTTTGAAGCTATCTGTGGCTTGTTTTACTACGTTACTGACCGTGTTTCTCTATGAAATGTTAGCATCAGTTAGCACTTGTATAGCATTATCCGCCTTTGCAGGATACCACTTCCAGTTTGTGTGAATGTTTATTGTAGTATTTAATTTAGTTAGAAGCTAATTTAGCAAAATGAGCGGGCAAGCGCGTCTCTTTTTTTCCCCAAGCGCGAATGAAGCGAATGAAGCGAATTGTCCAAAATTGTCCAAAATGATCAAGCGGCGCATATGAAGCGTCTGAAGCAATTGTATTTGCGTCTATCGCGTTCGGTCTGAACGCCCCATAAGACTACTCTATTTAGTTTACCCAAAACTCCATCAGTAGTATTTGCTAAGTGTCACATAATTTCTGCTGCTTGATCTCAGGGAGGAAGGATTATGAAATTACTAAACCAATACTGGCCCACAGACTAGTGAGAGACAATTATGCATTTTGTGTGAACTATTCCTTGGCTTTCCTTTGTTCTGACTGCTGGACTTCCATTCCTCATAAACATCCTACATAAAGAACTCTATGTTAATATTCCTGAACATGGAAGTGTTGAAATAGTTCATGTAAACGTAGAACAAACCTCTACAGCCTTGATTTTGATTAGGAAAACATTCCTTTCTTTTGTTGTTCATTTTTCTGCTTTTTATTAATTATTTTACAAATATTTTGTTGTTCTAATCTATTTTATCTAATCTTTCATCCTAGCCTTTAATGTACTCTATATTATCTTATCTTATTCCTCTTATTATTTAAGATTGTAATAGTTTCATTACATTGCATTTCATTGTCTTCATTTCTATTCTTTTCTAGTTTCTGAGAGCAGTAACATTGATGAGTTGATGTAGGAGATTTTCTTCATTAAAAAAGAAGGTTTTAAGCTCCAACAAATAGCTTTAAGTTACGTAAATGAACACCTACATGGCATCAATGCAAGAATATCAATGTACTACTATAAACTTGAATTAGTGCATTTATGGATTAAAAGATAGTTCTCTGTTTCCCTTCTGTCACATGACTCCACTTACATGACAGAACTCAGTCGACCTCTTCCTTTTTGGCATTCCTAACAAAAATAATAATGATCATGTTGAATAATGTCAAAATCAGTGGATGTCTCTATAAAACTGTCAGTTACCATTAACTTTACCTGGCTTCCATTCACTTTGTTTGCCACCTGGTTTGCTTAATATTAACTGACATGCCACAAAGCACCACATAGTTTATTTATTTAAATTCTACATTATTAACTAGTTAAATAGCCATTTGATACACTGCATCAAAAGTGGGATTTTCCTCACTATGCAGCTCTGTAGACTGTTGTGGAAGTTCAGGTTTGCGACTGCACGCGGCAATTTACAGGCAAAACTGAAAACTGCCGTGAACTGTCGGAAATTGACGTGGGCCTTGCTTGGCAGTTGTCCCCCCATGACCCCCCTCCCCCTGATTCTAGGGGAGGCTTTAACATGTAAATGAAAATGCTGTGAGCTATACAAATGCAAATCAGGGTAGCAGGGGGAGTTTTATCTCAGGTGACATTTTTTCTCTAAAAGGTATTAACTTCATTTTAAGAAAATCTCTGGTATAAATAGATCAGGCTCAATATAGCCTAATTATAGACTTACAGACTTAAATTTGAGCTTGAATTGATTTATTTAAGATTAAAAAGCCCCGAGAGTCTCTCCTGTGCCATGCTGGAGGCACGTTGGAGCGGTGCTTTATGAATAGAGTGTGAGCCAAATCTTGAACTGAGCCGAGCTCAATTTCTTTTATGGTGGACATGAATGTGCTTCTAAATGAAAGAACTTGTTCTGGAAAATCTGCAGACAAGTCATCTTTGTACTGGTCTGCTAAAGCACTTGTTTTATGTAAACAGTTCACCATCCGATTTTAACAACAGTTCTTGTGGGCGTAAAAAACCCAAACCTCCGTGCAGCTCTTGCCCTGAAACCTGTTTGTTACCTGCACAATGGCAGCGTCTCGAGCTGGGTCAAATACTGACACCTGGAAGTGATGCTCGCATAACTCATCAAAATGTCTTTTGGTGTGCCTTACGCGTTTTTGTGGAAATGAAGGCTGAATACCCTGTGACTGAGCATGGTTGCTTTCTACATTTTTCCACATCTTCCTGGCCAGCTGTGTGTGGCTGTGTGGTAGAGTTCTCAACAGGCCTGATAATTACAACCCGACCCGACCCGGCCCGTGGGTTTTAAGCCCGAACCCGACGCAGCCCGACACACCAGCATGAATTGTCTGCCCGAACCCGACCCCCCGCGTGCCTGCATTGTTTTCCTCATACACTTGTTATCTTGATCTGACAGACAGCAGACGGAAAGGTGACGTCACCGCCAGCAGCACCCGCTCCCGATGCAAAGAAGACACCGCGCTGCGAATAGTGGGAAAATATATTCAGAGAGACAGAAACAGACGATTTCCCCACTCCTCCAAGTAAGGGTGAATTCGCCGTAGCAAGTTTACTTTTAGCCAATCCCATCTTCTCCAGCCAGGCTATAGGCGCGAGTACGTCACGCAGCGGAGTCGGTTCTGCGTCTGCAGAAATAAATAACTCAGCATAACTAGGTAACTTCACACAATTAGGCTGTGTAATGTAGTCGTTTTTTTGTGTTGTGAGTCAAAACAAGGAGGAGACTGCTGAATGTGGAACAGGCAGGAATGAGCTGAGCCTGAGGCATTGCCTGCATTCAAATGTAAATAGTTACACATAACTTTGTAAATTTCAACAACTTATGCACAAATTTAGCAAACAACAATTTATATTTGCATTATAACTAGGGCTGTCAAACGATTAATTTTTTTAATCGCGACTAATCGCATTTTGTCCATAGTTAACTCGACTCGACGTCCTTCAATGGTAACTCATTTCATGTCGACAGTACGTGCAGATAACTTTTGTCCTACCGACCGAACCATCTGGCAGTGTTGAAAGTGAATTTGCCGTTCATAATTCCTTTCTCCATTTCCTTTCGCTTTTCAGTCCGCCATGTTTTTCCCGAACTGCCAATCCTGCTTCTTCTAAATGAAAACATAACTGTACAGTCACACGTGTGAGGTTGTGCTGATAATGACACCAAGCAAGGCAAGGTAAATAGTTTTTAAGGTGAAATATAATGGTATAATCAAAAATAGTCAAAAACAGCCAATTATATCCCTGGCGTCCCACCTTCAAACACATCCTCATTTGGCCATCCATGAAAAAGCTACTTAACCTCCCACTTTTCTATAGGAATACATGCTTCCTACAGGCAATATACTAGTTTTATAGATAAAAAGTAGGATTTATGAGATAAAAAGTCAAAATGTTGAGATTAAAAGCCATGATTATGATGAAAAATGACATTTTTTGGATAAACATTCAAAATTATCCGCTAAAAAGTCTAGTAAAATAAAAAGAGTAAAGCATCAGGCCTTTATTAAGCGGCAATATATATTTAAGCATCAAAGATGTTCAATTAAACCCACATTATAGTTTGAAACAACGTTCAAAACACACACAGCCAGTATCACTAAGCATAAAGTCCGCCAAGTCCGCTAAGTTTCTGTTAGCTCGTCTATTATGTAAAACCTTATAGAAGGGCAAACAGAAATTAGCATCGCTATCGCCAGTTCGCGGCAATCAACAGCGACAGCAGTAAAGCTGCTAAAAGCTAAATTATATATAAAGCTTAATTTTGGCTTTAGCGCTGTTAAAAAGTCACAGTTTTAATATTTTTTCATCCGAGAAAGTCACAGTTTAATCCAGTGCAGAGTATGTGGGAGCTGCGACCGGGGACCAGGGCAACGGCTGTCACAGCGGCAGCAGCGCCGGTCTACTGGTCTGATCACCCAGGGCCGACCTCCTTCCTCAACCCCGCTGGCTGGTTAAATTCTTTTTTAGCATATTAATGTTGGTCTCATTGATGAAATCTAACAACTGTGGCAGTCGCATTCGTTTGTCTGAATGAAAAGTGTGCAGAGCCTCTGGGCTGATGTTACATCAATCGCTCTGGCTAGTTGTCTGGGGTGCCTGATAACTTAAGGCCTGCCCTACTCTGCTCTGATTGGCTAGAACTCCTTGGTAACCTTGAGTACCATTGGTAGTTGGAACTATCACTTTAAACGACTGGTTACAGTTTTTTTTTTAATCATGTTGCTGTAGCAACATGATTAAAAAAACAACACTTCACCAAAATATTGCTAAGCCGGATTTCCGGCACCATGCCGGAGGTCTTCAAGCCCTGCGTTACATTTGGTATTGCTAGGTAAGTTGATCAGAAAATACAAATATAAGGCAATTGTCTTGCTGCCTATTACTTTTCCCATTGAACGGGTCACCTTAGTCATCATCAGAACAGTTACCCCCCCTGAGAAATTTGTCAGGAGCCACCACTGTTCAGTGATTAAATTCATTTACGTGTCACAGAAATCGTTTGAATTTGAGGTTTAGTATTTTCTGATAAGACATCTGATACAAAGGGTCTGTTATTAATATCACACAGCAGTGATATGGTGGAAATTAGATTTAATGTTGATGTTTTGATAATCCTCTGCAGTCTGTGAGAAGTAGTTTAGATGAGCGGTTCATCAAGCAGCAAAACCAGAGGCCAAGAAATCAGACAGGCCGAATTTGAACAGGCACTAATCTAGTCTGAAGAAAGAGGTGTAACTTTAGTGTTTGTGCAAAAACTCCCCTGGTCGCTGAACTTCATCTCTTCTTCTCATGTTCCTCTCTTCACTCGTAACTATTGGCTTCAAGCTATGCTGCCTTTTCTCCTGAACTGAACAACTGGAGGTGGAGTAAACGAAGCAGACCTCCTGATACTGAACAGTCTACAATAGAGATACAGAGTCTCATACTGACTGTCTGTGGCTGCAGCAGGACTCTTCATACCTGAGAGTGTCCAGTCTCCAGCCTGGATCCTCCAGTCGAGCCGACAGCTGCTTCACTCCTGAGTCTCCTGGATGATTGTAGCTCAGGTTCAGCTCTCTCAGATGGGAGGGGTTGGAGTCCAGAGCTGAGGCCAGAGAAGTACAGCCTTCCTCTGTGATCAGACAGCCTGACAGCCTGCAGACACACAAAACAACACACATCAGCTGAGGGTCCTGATGATTCAGTGCACATCTGTGTTTATTATATTCATCATCTTACATTTCGCTAATTAATTAATCAGCACTAATGCAGAGTGTATCTGAAGCTGATGGAAATGCCATTAGCAAATATTTGTACATGAACCAACATATTGCACAGATTAAAATGATGACCTGATGATAGAAATAGAAGAAAAGTCAGAGGATCACCAAAGTAATCACAATTCATCCGAGGGGAGCATGAATGTCTGAACCAAACCTCATGACGGACCCACATTTCATATAAAATGCATTCATGCTTCCATCAGGATGAGATGTAATTATTTTGGTGATCTTCTGACATATGAGATATATTTTTCATTTATCTTTTTACCCTGTCTGGTTTAGACCTGCTCCAATTGTACAATAACATGAAATAATGAAATAAAGTATTGAATCCTGACCTGAGAGTTTCAAGGACACAGTGTGGACTCTTCAGTTCAGCAGAAAGTCGCTTCACTCCTGAATCCTGCAGGTTGTTGTTACTCAGGTCCAATTCTCTCAGATGGGAGGGGTTGGAGTCCAGAGCTGAGGCCAGAGAAGTACAGCCTTCCTCTGTGATCAGACAGCCTGACAGCCTGCAGACACACAAAACAACACACATCAGCTGAGGGTCCTGATGATTCAGTGCACATCTGTGTTTAAGGGTTTATTATTTATTATATTCATCATCTTAGTTTTCGGGTTAGTAATTCATTAATCAGCACTAGGGCTGGGCGATAAATCGGCAAAATCGATTAATTTGAGTTTTTGGTTTAGGACGATGAAAAATGAAAAAAAATGATCAAAATATGAAAATTGATTTTTTATTTAACTTGTTCCCCCGCCGCTCCTCATTGGCTCCTGTAGTTCATAGTGGGCTCCGTGGTTTAGTTTACATTTCTTCAGGGATATCAAATACTTTTTTGTAAACAAAGGCACCTTTTGCAAAATAAAGTATTTCATAAAAGTTATGTTAACACTTTATCAATATCAATATGGAGACCGATCTGTTTTTTTAATAGCAAGCAATCTGACATGTTAAAGGAGAACTTCGGTCAATTTCAACATCAGCTTTATTGCTCAAGCTACCCTTGACTTGCCAGTACCGAAAACGCGAACACTTTTGGTCCACCCCTTACAGGCTGCTTGAACGGAGAGTTA